>OZ022594.1:13175085-13390085 GCA_963669155.1 Arbacia lixula
AATGAAAGACTGAAAAATCAGCTGCGGAATTCACTTCATATTATTGGTTTCCTTCTCGTTCTACTCCCGATGTTATAAGATGTATTAGATTTACTTTGTTTTTTCGTCAAATTTGCTACAGTGTCATATAAGATAGAAACAAATTAAGATGTTTAATTCAGTGCAAAATGATAAAGATTTGCTCTTCACCAGCACAATAACATTACGATTCAATCCGAATATATCAATATTTCAGGCACTATGAACAGTGAGTTGTGAAAAACATATTTACACATGACTGGAATTCACCTGTGTGGTTAAATGTGGCATAAGTAGTGGCTGGCATTGTTATTTACTTTGTATATTCGTCAATTTTGGTACACTGTTATATAAGATAGATACAGATCAAGGTATTTAATTCAAAGCAAATGATAGAGATTTGCTTTTCACCAACACAATAACATGATGATTCAATACTAATATATCAATATTTTAGGCACATATAACCAATGAATGCTGAAAAGCATAAATAGAATTCACATGTGTAGTTAAAGGTGACAGAAATAGTAATTGCACTGCTATAGATTATTGTTGTTATACTATCGTTTGACAATTTAATTGAACGGAGTATACAGGGCGTATAAAAAAGGTACTTGAAGTTCAAAGGTTAATCATTTCTAAATTACCCATGATTACAATATGAATGTAAAATATAATTAAAGAGTAACTACTCTTCTTTTATTTGATACCACTTGCACATCACAAGCGTCATGCATGACTGAGTAGACTGTTCTAGAAGAAGACATGTCGAAAACATGCTTTTGGCAAGTTTGTAAGATATCCAAATCTTGACTAAAACATTTCATGTTTGTGCTCGTTACTTCTCGACACAAACATGTCAGATTACACTTTCTTGTTCAGTGGCGACGTATCATAATAGAAAATGTAATATAAATCATAGATTTGACATTTATATATTTCTATGAAACGATGTTTGAAAATATTATAACACTAAAATACAATTGGCACGAATATTACTTTTTTTCTTCAAAGAAAATTCCACCTGAAATATAATTTAATCCCAACGGCATTCCAATGACGTGAAAGAACCCAATTATGTTCTTTCATTTGATACCAAATTCGTCATGATGGTATTTATATTTCTGAAGATGTAGTAAATTTTACGATGTTTGGCAAGCGAACAAATTTCACTGAATTCCATGGGTGTATGTAAACTTTTGGCTTCAACTGTATGTGTGAAATTCATTCATTAGCCCAAAGTTGCAAAAGGTGGGTTTTGCACCTGTCATCTTCAAAGACAAAGAACTCGGTGATGTGTGACATTGTTTATTTGGGAAACGTACCAAACGAAAGCTGTTTTGTTGCACTTCATATCGCATTGTAGTAATACGTGTGAAGCTTATACTCTTTGAATTATCAGCATCTGAACATCTAGTACCTTTTTTATATCCTCTGTAAACATACAAAAAATACAATAAAAATGCATCGAAAATATACAACAATGAAAAAGTCACTTTCAAAGAATAAATATGACAAAGTAAAACGGAAAGCACTCGTTATTCCGAAGGTTCGAATACTCCGAAGGTTCTTTATTCCGAAGGTTCACTATTCTGAAGGTTCGTTATTCCGAAGGTTCGTTAGTTCGAAAACAACAAACAGTTCGTTATTCCGAAGGTTCGGAACCTTATTTCGTTTTCAGATT
This sequence comes from Arbacia lixula, assembly GCA_963669155.1. NCBI lineage: Eukaryota > Metazoa > Echinodermata > Echinoidea > Arbacioida > Arbaciidae > Arbacia > Arbacia lixula. The sequence continues at coordinate 13,176,788 of OZ022594.1, forward strand.
AACGAACCTTTGGAAAAACGAACCTTTTTTTCGTTTTCGGATTAACGAACCTTCAGAGTAACGAACCTTCGGAATAACGAACCCTTTTTTGTTTTCGGACGAACGGGCATCGAGGTAAAGGCAATTTACGTGTTTCAGAATTACGAATCTTCGAAATAGCGAACCTCCGGAATAACGAACCTTCGGAGTATCGAATTGTAACCACTAAAACAACAGCACATAAACAAAAATGGATGTGGCATTTTGAAGATATAATATATCTCACATAATTAAACAACATGAAGATAACAGTCATTTGTGATCAAGGGGCGAAGGGAAAAATGGGGGGGGGGGGGGGGGAGGCGAGGTCTCAAAGAAAAAGACAAAGTGAGGGATAGAAAGAAGAAGGTGGCAAACATCACATTGCAAAAGGAATGAAAAATGACCCAACCCACACCAGGATTTCAACCGGGGCGCGCCTTCTTAAAACAACGTCTTATATTCGGTTACAGTTCGAGATTCCTAGGGTTCGTTATTCCGAAGGTTCGTAATTCCGAAACACGTAAATTGCCTATACCTCGATGTACATTAGTCCGAAAACGAAAAAGGGTTCGTTAATGGGAGCATTTGTGGAGTTTTTCTGAGGGTTTGTTATTCCGAAGGTTCGTTCATCCGAAAATAAAATAAGGTTCGTCACTCCGAAGGCTCGTTAATTCGAAAACGAATAAGGGTTCGTTTTTCCGAAGGTTCGTTGATCCAAGAACGAAATAAGGTTCGTTACTCCGAAGGTTCGTTCATCCGAAAACAAAATAAGGTTCGTTACTCCGAAGGCTCGTTAATCCGAAAACGAATTAGGGTTCGTTTTTCCGAAGGTTCGTTGATCCAAAAACGAAGTAAGTGTTCGTTAGTCCGAAACTGAAATAATCTGTGGCGAAGCCGGGAAAACCGAGAGGGTAGGCGTGTTGGAGGGGGAAGGGGGGGGGGGGTGTGGGTGGGGGGTAGGGGGAATCACCGTTGCTATTCACCGTTGTTGTTCACCTTTAAGTCGAAGGGGGAAAGTTGTTTATTTGTGTTTTCTCCCAGTTATGCTAAAAGAAAGAATTAATCTAATCATGTGGTATCACGACTAAACAAAAGATAAAACAAAAGTGTTCTTTCGTTGTTGTTGCTGTTCTTGTTAAAGAGAAACATTATCAAGCGAAAAGTTTTCTCATATGTTTACTTATAATGTATTATATATTATATAATCTCTCTATACTTGGGGTCCAATGTACGCAAGCCCTGCTTCTTCTTGGAACTCTCCACTAAAATATTATTTCTATGAATGAATTGTGTTTTTCATTTCTTGTTTGTTATTTACGTTCATTGAATCTGAACCTTATGCATGTACTTTGTTTGTTGTTGTTGTGTTGGGTTTTTTCATGGGGGGAGGGGGGGGAATCAAATTGAATTTTGAATCTAGTTGTTATGGGGGTGGGAAGAGGCTGATCTATCATTACCAGGGGCGATTAAATACGCAGAATTCTTTCAAAGGGGTGGTCATAGGCTTATGGGGCAAGTTCATATTCAGGCAAGAATCGATATCATGTTTATCTCTCATTGCCAGACCTGTAAATTTCGATGGGGGAGTATTGGTGCATTTTGATATCGTTTTGTCCAAGTTCAACATTTATACTAAAAGATCCATACTTGATTGAATGTTTACCACTTACAAACCTAAACGAGACATCAAGTATAAGGTGGTCTGCATTGGCAAATTTGTGCACAGACATGGGATGTGAAATGCACGGTGACACCATGGACCTTCCATGGTGACACCATCTGTTCATTTGAACTCAAAGGCAGCTCTCACGAAAGAGACTTGCCTAAATTGTCACACTTATGTGCTAACAACATGTAATTAATAATTATTTAAGATAAATGGGCGAGAGGAAAAAATGGAAAAGAAAATCTCAAAGAGAATGACAAAGTGGGGGATTTAACAGAAGAAGGTCGCAAAAATCAACACCTGGATTCGCCCAAACAGCGCCCATTGAGCTACAAACCTTCCCATTCACTTAACACGTAAAGCAGAAAAAGGGGCTATAATGATTTAGAAATCAATGTTCAAGCTGAAATTTCGCCATGATCTCGACATCTGATTAGAAAATAGAGACCACGTTCACGAAAGCTCGTAGACTCAGGTACAACATACTGAAATTTCAGAGTAAAATATCCAAACATAAGCGAGATACAGCTCCTGAAAGATCATCATGTCAATTCATGATTTGAAATAAATACCCCTCCCATAGACATTACACGTAAATATGTGAAAATTTGACATAATGCATTTAATCAAAATTTACACCATGATGGCCTAATCAAATCGTATATAAAGGCATATTTTACCATAGAGCCATGTCCCAGGCACAACATACTCAAATTTGGAAGAAAATTGATAGAGAATTCACGAGATACGCTCAAACGGGTAAAAAGTTCATGACGTCAGAAATGAAAATTCATTTTTTATTTTCATATGTCAATGTAATAGCGCTACGATGTACTTAACGACATAATGAATCATAAAATCACATCTACACATCACACCCTTTCAGAATATTGAAACAAATTGGGGGTCACCTGCCATTCTAAGGAGCTATGGCCGATTAAAGATAGTCATGTTTTTGCAATATTTGCACACAAAACCGTATTGACCCACGCGCAGACTTTCAACTTTGACACACCCGCACGACCCTATTATTGGATGGAAATGGCTCAGAATGATAGGATGTGATGTATGTAGTGTCAAAAACATGAATCCAGTTAAAAATAAAACGGAATTTTGACGCTGGCCTGAAACATATGCAAAACAATTTATAGTTGATTTGGAACATTTTAAAATTTTGCGCGCGCATTTTTATCAATTGAAATTAATGGTTTGATTAATTTTATGCATGTCAATTTTTACTAGCTATAGATGATTTTAGAGATATATCATTTATTAGGTTTTCATTTGCTCGTAGATGACGTCACGGTCATGCCATGACCTTGGAAAATATTGCAGTGACAAGTTCACATGTTCACCTATATATGGTAAAAAAAAAAAATGATGAAACATGGCACATGCATCGTTAAGATATAGATAACACAAAAAAGTGGGGGGCAAGGAATATAAAACAAAAAATCGGACAAAATTCGAAGGTGATCCGTCGATTACGACAGACCACCTCAAAATGTGTTTTTCTGTTCGTGGTGGGGATGGGGGTATAGGTGGGGGTAAAGGTGGAGGGAGGTGGATTGCTTGCACCAGAATAGGAACGATTAAAACCTACAACAGGGGCGTCTATCCCCCTTTTGGGGCTGGGGGGGGGGGGGAAGCAGCCATCCGCAGCCATCGTCTCAGGGAGCAATTGCTCAGATAAAATTTAAATCAAGATGCTTGATCCACACCACTTCTTGATACAAAGCATGCCCTTGCCCCCAACTACACATGCATCATCTTCCGCCGACATTATCATTGCATAATATCCCATTATTTTTTTAATGAAAACACCGTTTTTGTTACTAAAATAAGTTTATTTCATTTCCGGACTAACAAACCTTTTCACATTATCGAACTAACAAACATTTTTACGTTTTCGGACAAACGAACCTTCGGAATAACGAACCTTATTTATTTCTCGGATTAAAACCTTCGAAATAACGAACCTCATTTCGTTTTCGGACTAACGAACCTTCGGAATAACGAGTGCTTTCCACCAATTCATCCACAAATCTTCCCATGCACTTAACATTTAATGCATAGCAGGACTAGAGTCATTGAGAAATCGACATTCAAGCTGAAATGTCGCCATGAACCCGACATCTGATTAAAAGAAGGAGACCACGTCCCCGCAAGGGAGCGGACTCAGCTACAACTTAGCATCACTTCAGATGAAAAAAAAAAAACATAGGCAAGATACAGCTCATTAAAGGTCGTCATGTCATTTCATGATCAGAACAAATATGGCACTTCCATTGACATTGACAACTCAACTGTGTTATTCTGAACTCATGCAATGTAACTCGTTATTACTTGTTTCGGAATTACAAACCTTCGGAGTAACAAACCTTCAGAATAAACGAGCCTTCGGAATACTGAACTGTAACCATGGATCATATACAGTGAAAAATTCATTTCATTTCAACACGCCGTGAAGTAGTACTGCATGTAATGTTCGATTTACGGACATTACGTTATTTGGACACGACTTTTTGCATACCTGTACATTCATTGCAAATTCTGTGAGTTTAGGCACATAGTTAATGCAATTTACCCATTAAATGGAAGGTAAGGAAATGCTAGATTAGAAAAACGTGAAATGAAGTGGAACAGATTAAGCACGTTTGTTCTAGAGTCATATTGTGGCATTACGGACATTACAATTTAAGCGTTACGGACATTACAGATCTGTCCACTCTAAAGTAGTAGGCGTCACTTGTTTGAATTAAAAAAAGATTTCTTCCACTTGAATGGTATAGTTTTAGACATATTTAAAAAAAAATACTCTCAAGAGATCTTGCATTTTGGGAGTGGCCAATTTAAGGACTACATGTTCGATACAGATACCTACATAATTAGTTTGTTGAATTTTCTATCATGTTGGAATCTAACAGACTTATTTTATGTCGGCAATGGAAGAATAATCTGCAAATTACATGTAGATCAGCTTTTTGATTATCTTTAATGATTTAAACACATAATGACTCAAACATTCAATATTAAGGCAACGTTATGAATACTGCCCTACTCTGAAACAATGGAAGCAAGTGACAAATCACTCAAACCTGGGTTATTGGTTTTCTTAGATTGTACCCACGGCCAAAATCTGGACAAGAAATATTGATCTTGCTGTGAAATATTCAATCAAACATAATGTGGTTTAGCACTGATCCCAATGCAAGTGAAAGACACATTTACAAGAAAAGTCTCTATTGTTAGTTGCTCCCTTTTGTCAGAGAAGGGGAGAAAATTACACTCATTATGCACATCTCCATGCCCATGGCCAAACGTAACTCTAAAGTGATAGATATCTTCTCTTCTAATCAAATTTAATGCATAACGGTAAAACAAAAAAATCAATGGCTCTGCACTATGAAGGACCTTTGTTGTTTTTGCAGTTTGTCTTACTTTGAAAGTTGTGTCAAGTATAAACAAAAAGTTGGCTTAGAGCATTAGTCAAAACCTTAGTTAAATAGTGAATTTACTTGTTCATGTGTTGCTGATCAAATCTCCAAAGTCAACGGCAGTGTAAATCTCAGGGCATCAGTGTATGACTGATAGTAAAATTGCAATGTAGAATCCAAAGAATTTCCTGCAACAGTTCGATATTCCGAAGGTTCGTAATTCCGAAACACGTAAATTGCCTATACCGCGATGCTCGTTAGTCCGAAAACGAAAAAGGGTTCGTTAATCCGAGCATTTGTCGCGTAACGTTCGGCATAACGAGCCTTCGGAATAATGAGTGCTTTCCATTAAATCATTAGACCATGATAAAACCCGGTAAATAATCACTTCCTTGTTTTGTTATAATTGGGATATCTTCAATGAGACTTTACATGGGATATCAATAGATAAAGCAGGCACCCATTAGTAATTGCAGGGCATGATAATGTCATTGAAAATGCCCAACCAATGGCTCTATAACTAGAGCTACATTCACATGGGAGCGGTTAGGTGCAACCGCCTGTGAACATGATAATCTTGTTCAACACTTCAGAATGTGTTTTACTCGCGTGCATCAGGTGACCGTCTTGGTAATAAAAGATCGCTGCTTTGCCGTATCGGGAAAACGTTAGCAACACAGGGCCGTAGCGACAAACCGCTTTAGAGTATTAAATGCCGGTACACTGTTAGGTAGATCGGATCGATACATGTTTTTTTTTTTTTTTAAGATTTGTTTTTTCTCTCAAATCAATTGAACAAATCATTATTACATAATCTTGATACATTGTACATTGATATTTTAAATTAAACATAAATTGCAATAGTTATACATCGTTGTATACCGAAATATCGGTAGGCTGATCGGTAGATTGAATCGATACATCGTTGTATACCGTATAATAATACATTATCAGTGCACTTGAAAAAGTGGGAAAATTGGTTATGGTAGGGCTCCCCTGCCTTGTGAGTCTTTATGTTTTTGAAAATAAAATAAATCAAACTAAAATAAAACGTATATTTATTAACATTGAAGGAGTGGGACGACAATTCAGAAGTATTTTTAGTATCCACCAAGATATGCCCTGCAACTCGTTCTAGAGATGGTAATATGTATGCTCCTGTTCCAGAAGAAATAAGTGCATGTATAAGAAGCCCGGGGGGGGGGGGTGGAGGGAAAGGAGAGGGCGGGGTATGGTGGAGGGGTGGGGTAGGGGAAATGGAGGGAAGGGCCTTTTTGGTGTCCTTTTTTCTTATCTAATTTATCAATGAACACAATGAGCGAATGATATGTTTTTCCCTTTGAACAGCGATTAATGGTTGTTTTTCTTTATTGTTGTAATTTGATGTAATTCTTGAAAAATCTGACAGTTTGTATAAATTTGTTATGATCAATGATTATGACGAATATGTTTCTGGAAATAATTTATTTATTTGTTACAGTAATTATCATTTAAATCATTCATGAATAATTGTTTAATGTTCTGTAAAATTGGTGTTCATTGATTAATAAAATACACGTTGAAACAAAAAAATACCGTATGTGCGCATTTCCATGTGCTCTACTCAAAACAATGATCATCACGTTCAAGATTCAAATTGGTTTTTCACATTTCAAACAAACACCTTTACATGTAAAACGAAGTTTAGTATGGCAACTATGATATATATTACACATGCGCCATGTCAACAAGTCTGTTAACATCTTCATCTATTTATCATTACGTTCAAGATTCAAATTGATTTTTCACATTTCAAACAAACACTTTTATACATATTTACAACGAAGTTTAGTATGGCAACTACGATATATAGTACACATGAGCCATGTCAACAAGTATCTTAACATCTTCATCTGTTGATCATCACGTTCAAGATTCAAACTGATTTTCACACTTCAAACATTTTTATATACAACGAAGTTTAGTATGGCAACTGTGATATATAATACACACGCGCCATGTCAACAAGCATGTTAACATTTCTACATATTGATCATCACGTTCAAGATTCTAATAAGTTTTCATTTCAAACGAACATGATTATCACACGATGAAGCTTAGTATGTATACCGTAGGTGCGCATCTCTATGAGCACTGCATCACTGAATCACGTTCAAGATTCAAATTGATTTTCCACACTTCAAACAAACATGATTTATACACAACAAAGTTTAGTATGCCAACTACGATGTATAGTACATATGCGCGATGTTAACAAGTATGTTACCATCTCTAAATATTGGTGATCACGTTCAAGATTCAAATCAATTTCAAACAAACATTATTATACACGATGAAGCTTAGTATGCCTACCACGATATAATATTTACACGTGCGTTTGTGCGCATCTCTAAGCACTGCCCAAAACAATGATCATCACGTTCAAGCTTCAAATTTATTTTGCACATTTCAAACAAACATGATATATATATATATATATATATATATATATATATATATATATAAAAACAACGAAGTTTAGTATGGCAACTACAATATATATTACACATACGCCATGTCAAAAAGTATGTCAAAATGTTTTTCCATTTATCATCACGTTAAAGATTCAAATCAATGTTCAATTAAAAAAAATGGTTATACGCGATTGAATTTAGTCTGCCTACTACGATATATATAGCGCATACGCCATAATTAGCATGTGAACATTTTTATCTATTGATTACAGTATCATGTTCAAGAGTGAAATCACTTATTCATACATTTTAAAGTACATATACAAAAATAGAAAACGATAATTATTACACTAGTTGAAATGAACAGAATTTGAGAAAATAGCCAGTTTCTGCCCCAGTAGAATGATTCATTCATTCACCCATCAGTGATTTATCCGATAGCAACATTAACAATAGGATTGGCAATCCGCTGGTCAATTTGTCAATTTCTGTTTGAGATCCACGTGTAAATAAGGGGAAGTTACTCAGCCATATAGCAACCAATGTAATATGTGAAATAGGAAACAAAACTAAGTAGGACATTAGCGTAAGGACTGATGCATAAATGTATACAATTTTCAGAACTGTTTTTGAGGGGTTTATAATGACAGAGCAGAAGCTTGTGTAGCACACCAAGGGTTAAGAGAGAAGGATCCAAGACAGGAAGACAGATGAACAAGATAAAAGGTGCACGGGGCAACTTCGTGGTTCAATTCATCATAAAACAAGGAGTGTACAGTTTAGTTTTCGTATAAGGTTAGGTTGTTCCGACTGAGTTAATTCGGGACGCACAATGTGTTCCAAAATTGAGACCGATTATAAAGTTGTAGTTCTGATTTTTGAGATATGGAAAGAAACCTATGACATCGTAGGGTAGCTTGACTGTATCGGCTTTTTGAGAATAATTGTACATTTTTCAAAACAAAGTATATGTAACATACTCAACATATTGGGACACCTACATACTAAGTTAGCAAATTGACGTCCTTATTAAATGCCTCTTTTAAGAAGTCGCACTGACATGAAGATTTGACGTGTACGATTGCCAGTCTGCTGGATTTCTGCACCAATATCGCATAAAAAAAAACAATTTCTATTAGCAGACTACTATGTCGTCTGGCAAGGCGTTATTGTGATTTCTTTTTCAGTTTATTATCTATTACCGATATCTAAACTGGAAGCATATCCAGTATTTTTATTGGACCCCGTGTTGAACAAAATACACAAACAGCTTGAATATCACATACGCAACACAACATAAAAATAGATACAGGTCTCTATCATAATGATTTGGCTACGCATGTAGTCGAACAAGTTTCGTTCTAATTTGACTTTTGTAAAACGGAAATAAATGTGGTTCATTATGGAAACCATAAGGCTGTGAGAAATAATCTGTTTTATTTTCAGATAAGAGTGGCTCCGATAACGTTTGAATGAAATCAAACATATGTTACAAGGTTTATACGTCCATGTATTGACAAATTGCCATTGTTACTAAAATGTTGCGTTGCGAATTTCGGTAGTCTGCCGGGACCCACTGGGCATTGTTTTGTTTAAGGTAATGTTTAGTAAGACAAGGTTTAGTTCGAGAGCTTTGTATTTCATTATACTTTTACTCCACAATATCAAACTTTTATCTACCAACTTGTCACATTAATGATACAGCAACTGTAAAATCACAATCTAAAAGCAAGATTATGGTTCATCATCATGGAAGTTTCTTCCTTTTTTTGATATTTTAGAATCTACTGAAATATGGCGCTACAACGTGGCACAATGTAGCTACACGTTAGCATGTGATATGATGTAACGTTACATGTGGCTACATGTTATCATGTGGTATGATGTAATATCGTTGATTGCAAAGTAACGGATCCTCGTCATTACCAAAGCTCTTTGGGCATATGCAGATTGTCCCAATCAAAATTACAACGGCACTTTCAGCAACGATAACTCTAAAGATATTAAATGAAGCACAATGATATTTCAGGGAATTAAACTATTTGTTTCCACACTTAACCACTGTTTGTAAAACCCAGAAATATTACTTTCTTTTAGTTAATTTAGTTTATTATCTATGTCGTCGGATTGATTTAAAAGAATCATGCCGTTACTTTCTTAACAGAACCTCACACATTCCACATGCGCAGCTCCTTAGATGCAAAATACGCATCTATGTGAAACAAAACAATACGATCCCAAGTCGCTACATGGTCATACATCCACGTCTTGTTTGATGCTTTTCTTGTTCTGCGATCTCCAAATTGTAGAAGTTCAGATCGCAGGTTCTCAAAGCGAACTTTAAGAACTCCAGAAATACAATATCCTTTTCGACGTCCTCGACATGGTTGTCGCGGGTGTAGTTCTCGAAGAACCAAATGTTTTCTTTCGGGATGCTAGTAGTAACGAGATCATCCCTGAGATGGTCCACGTCCTCGATGTCGTCCTTGTGTGTGACAACCAGCAGTGGTGAGCGGTCTATGGTAAAGAAACAAAATCGTATGAAAAGCTTGCTTATAAAAGATACAAGCGTGAGAGCTAACTTGCTTCGGGCCAGCCCCATAATTGACGTTTTTAAAGGAAAGTGGCAAGCCAGAGTTGATCTCGAGCGTGTCGAAAGAGGCAGAAGTGTCTCAAACACACATCTAAAACATGTGCAACAATCGGCGTGACATCACAGGCGCACTTTAGGCCAGCTGCGACTCCCGCACCGTACCATCACGACGCCCCCTCCCCCATCCCCCCCCACCCCCCCACCCCCCCTACCCCCACACACACACTTCCACACCCCTCCCGTATACGATCGGCCGCTGCTGAGCTATGGAAGGCCATGACTGCCACAATTCATACGTATATGAATTGTGGCAGTCATGGCCATCCATAGAGAGCAACGTGCTTCCAAAGATTAGCTAGCTGCATGAATGTCCCCGCAAAGTGCGCCTGCTACGTCATCATGTCATGTTCGCGGGCGGCAATTTTAATAGTTTATTGAAATATAACTCAATAAAAAATAATGCTCTTAAAATCAGCTGATTACAGTTTAAGGTCTGCTATATCGCTCTGGTAAAACATTTCATACCAAATTCCAAATCCTACTGGTTTGAACTGATCTTAATTCGAATCAACTGGTACTAGTATTCCCGAATGCCCTCCTAGGACACTCTTAATGTAAATTAGGGAGCTCAAGGGTTTGACCACACCCAGGGTGCATTTATTAGCCAATGGATAAGCAATAAAGAGCATATCACAATCACATTATATCATCCGGACTTTCACTTAGGTTTCAGCCTAACTCTGTGGCAGCGGAACCATAGAAATATTAGGTTATACCTTAGATTTGGAATTGTCGAGAGATTTTTTTTTATGAAAGGTGAGCGCTGTCAGAAGTTGTAAACACGATTCATGAACATCTTGAACGTAAGAGTTTACGATGATTATATGATATGTGGGTGTTGATCGTTATCCTGATGTACATTGTTCCAGAGAAACATATTGCGTTTAGCCGGGGGGGGGGGGGGGGGGGGGGTGTAGTGTCTTTGACATTGATATTGTTTGAATACACTCTTTGCACAATGCTCAAAGAGATCTTACTGTAAAATTTTTGTATCTCCTTGGTGAACATGCTGATAAAACCCATTGCTTGAGCGTTTCCCGTTCTCCTGAAAAGGAAAAAAAATGGGGAGGTGAATGCTAAGGTGAATGTTACGATTTTATTCAAATTACACATCATAAAACAAACACCATAAAAAATATCATCAAAATATCAAACATCATCTACTTAATGGGAATGGAGCCGTGATTAAATGCTGATAATACAGGCAGACAAGTTATGATTCATAAATGTTTATCCAAAGTACACACGTGATGCTATAGTGTCTTATGTCCACATGGTTTACAAGAACCAATGTTTAAGCACATGGATATACAGTACATCGCTTTGAACAAGGTTTCATGCCGCCAATTAATATTCATAACTAGTCCAGATACTGGCCGTATTTTATCGTTCGCCTCTTCTTCCACACACATTACGCCACTGATTCACATAGTACGCACACCGCGCCAGACCACTGATCACTGATTGCGCGACTCCACGAATCTGTCTGCCCGATTATTTCAGGGTGACAATTTTTTGTATGTGAGCGCCACCAACGTTCGTTGTCGGCGGATTGCTAAATACAGTCCAGGGGGCCGGGGTGGACTAATTCATGACTAGCAACTGCTCTCAACAATATGATGCATACGTGATTGCGTCACGTTCACCTGCCTTTTATAATAGGTCATACGCATTCCTATACATGCATACATTTCAGCTGTCGCTGCTGAACTTTTAATTTTGTCACTAAGTGCTTATTATGTAGTTAATAAGGACAAGCGAATACGAAATTTGATACTTTTTGAGATGGAAATACTAGCTTGGGCGCGGTTGGCCACGTTTTTTACGTTACTTGTCCGAAAGGAAAATATCTGAAAGTAACGTTTCATGCAATTTTGTAAGCAGGTATGATGCGGAACATTGTGAAATTGAGACTTTTATACTGCAACTTGATATCAAGTTTAGAGCCTTTTTGCCATATTGTAACACTATTCCTCGATTGAATCTTCATAGATGCATCGTAGGTATTACATGTCACAACTGCGCAAGCATATGGGGTGAGGATATTCACCAATTCTTCTGCGCATCCGATTTTGTTTACACGTCAAATCCAGGCAAAAATCATCCAGAGAATCGGCGGCTTCGAACGTGGGGATCAAAGAGAAAATCTTTGTAAAGCGTTCTTTTGTGACTAGAAGGAGAGTATAATGAATCTGCATTAATTAAACGTCAGCTGGATATCCATGTGCTTAAACATCCTTGCAAGAACAATGGGAATTGCGGATCAATGCAGTTGCCCATTAAAGGTACCCCGTCCCTTTTGCAGACCTATAACTCTGAAAGTACCCTGAATTTGTCATCATTTGAGAGAAAGTGGATATGTAACCTTTCCTTGGAATCGAGTAAGAGTAATATTCGGTTGTGAGGAAATAATTTTCGATAATTGATCGAGCTCTCTTTTTTCGTACCACGAAAATAGTCAAATCTCAGTGGAAAACTAGTTAGATTTTTATTTATTCTACGGGAGTTATAGTACCTCTAACCTTAAAATTTCACAGTTGGTATCCCGGCCAACGATACTTGCTAAATATGCACACTTCCATGAAGTTTGTAGATGTTTGTAAAAGGGACGGAGCATCTTTAAGGTTTACAATGCGACAGTTATCATGATTTACGAAAATTCAAAAATTCAGTCTCGCCTCACGCCTCGCTATTTTTTTAAATATCGGCCGTTTCTTTTTTTCTGAGTTTTCTGTTTTAATCTGATTTAATTTAATCTAATTTAATTTAATCTAATTTAATTTAATCATTTTTAATCTAATCTAATCACCACGCTGTCAGTGACTTTTTAGTATCATTCTTGATTATTTCTCCATGACGCATGAACGCTTTTTTTTATTTATCTATCTATCTATCTATCTATCTATCTATCTATCTATCGATGTATATACATATATATATTATACAGTATATATATATATGAGAATACGTGCACAATGCATGCGCGTTAAACATGTACACAACAACTATTGTAATTCACAGATTATCAGATAAAATCTCAAGCACTTACGCTTTTTTATGCGAAACGAGACAACACATCACTCTTAATCAAAATTCAGTGCATACGTACCTGGAACAGTAAACGAAGACGGGGCAGTGCACATCGTTTTCTTTCTTCTCAGACCTTGTCAGAGGCTTTGTAGGGTTAAGGCCACGTTCTCCCCCTATCGAGAGTATACACAGTCCACACAATCACTGCATTTACAGCTCAACTCCAACCATAGAGCTATAAATAATAACACCTTAAGTAAGACCTAACGTCAAACACACAAAAAAAGTTTAAAAAGTTTTGTTCACTACTTGGCATGATTGTTTCTAAACTTCTTGACTAACTCTATGTAAAAATATATTCTATTTAGTCATACATGAGTGAGCACAAATTAAAGGCAAAACTGTCATTTTTCAAGGGCAAAACGTGGCTTTTGCAATTTTTCTCATGTAACCAGGGATGTGAACCCATATGCCAAGCCGCTGAAAAGTTATGGTGTTGTCAACAGGTGCTGTTCAGGTGTTTTAACAATTATGAACATGATTGTGTGGCAACGGTTTCTAAGAGAGAACAAAAGAAATGTACAGTCTCATTTCGCTTATCCCGTTCTGTTAATGACATTAATACTTCCATGAGCACAACAGGTATCAGCAAACACAAATAAACAGGTTTTTCAAGTAAAATATCTCTGCTTCACGCAAACACACACAAACGCGGTTAATGATAACACACTGCTTAATATATCATTTTGAGGGTGTTTGAATCTCCCAAATGCACAAGTTGTCGGAAAGTGAAGAAATTGGTCAATTTTGTAATTAATACAAATAGCTTATATGTCCGATTTCTAATGATTCCTCAATACTTTTCGAAACAAAAGCAGAGTATTAGGATCTGTCATTATCTGCCGTTAACTTCCTTATAGTTTGCAAACAAATTTGTCAAAAACAAAACGTCTACAGACAAATGGGAAATTAAAGAAATTTCTTTTCAAGTTGACATCAGCTAAATGAATATGAATATTATTGCATTATTTCACGTAAATGAAAGGTGAACGTCACTATTCTATGGTGGGCCGTTCCCGCCAAAACGCGTGCCCAGACCGTACGCCTGCAAACATAACGTACGCATGGTTCTGTCAGAGCGTACGCGTGGTTCTGTCAGAGCGTACGCGTGGTTCTGTCATAACGTACGCATGGTCTTTTTCTATTATTTTTCTTTGACATTCTGAACGTACGCATGGTTTTGGCATAACGTACGCGTGGTTCTGTCATTACATACGCGTGGTTCTGTCATTACATACGCGTGGTTCTGTCATTACGTACGCGTGGTTCTGTCATTACGCATGCTTAATATTGTCATTACGTACGCGTGGTATAGTCATAACGTACGCGTGGTTCTTTCATAGCGTACGCGTGGTTATGTCATTACGCACGCGTGGTTCTGTCATAACGTGCGCGTGGTCGTGTCATAACGTACGCAAGGTTTCGTAAATTTTAAGACAGATGTTGGAATGGCCAATCATACTTCTCGTTATATGCGAGGACAGGTCCGATCGAGTGTGCGCTGGCGATGGCGCTGCTGCATGGCCTATGGATATGTAGACGATCGACCTTTTCTACCGACACGCAGTGACTAAGACATCGTGTAACTAAAATATCTGAGAAATTTACGATTTTGGGGGACAGTTGGTTCAAGAAAATCATGCCTCCTCCAAAGAAGAAGCCTTGCTTCGTCTCTACGGAATATGTACGGGAGATGTTACAGCAGCCAGGACCTGTTACTAGGGCAGATTCGGACTCTGAGTCTGACTCATCGCGAGATGAGAGAGCTCTGACAGTGAGAGCGACGTTGTGACCAGTCCCATTCGTAGTGTTTGGTGTCAGCCAAATTCATGGGATCAGAATCATTCCTCGTTTGATGTGATATGCACGATTCAGACAGTGAACCTTCAGTTAAGATGCGGACAACAACGAACAGTACACCCAAGAACATTGACATGATCGAGGAGAAGATTGGATACGGCTTGGAGCTGTACCATGGGATCTAGACTGGTTAGATGCCTACCATCAAGATGGCCCCAGACTCTTGTTTGATGCAACCCATATGAAACCAGTACTAGACATTTTTATACATTTTTTTTTTCGGGAAGACCTGTTTCCTGATCGCAGCTGAGACCAACCAGTAAGCTCACCAGACTCGAGCAGGTCTTGGAGTACTGCAGGAATTTTCTCGCTTCAACAACTGGGAGGACACAACACCAGTCGAGATGAAGGCCTTCACACAGGATTTCAAATCACCATGTCCATGGGCATGGTTCTCGTGACCACGCCTGGCATTCTGATGTACTGGGAGGAGAGCTGGTTAGTTGGGACGCCTGGATTTAGGGCCGTCATGAGCAGAAACTAGGTATGTATATATTTTAAAATATATTTTGTTGACAAAACTATTAGTATCGTGATGTGACCTAATTTCGCGTGTGTCCTATTTTGCGCACTAACACTAAATATGTGCTTAAACAAAAGAAGGATACACGATGCATATGTGGGACTAAGAATGATGAGACACTGTATTTTTCGAATAGTCAAACAAGATACGTACATCATCTAAACATCCATAAAATCTTACCAATTTCAAAGTATTTACTCAAATAGCTAGTATGTGCTTGAAATACGGGGTTGTTTTTGAACGTTTGACACTCATGGTCGACCACGAGAGGGCGGCGAACTTACTGCGCAAAATTAGATGGACGGCGGCGTCAGAAAGCGTTGCAAATTTCTCTAAATTACATTGATTTTAATCTGAAATTTGAATTCCAGGCCATGAAATGCGATTATAAAAGATATTCTCGTTCTTTTGAGGCATTAGACGTCATGTGTAATAATCTAGTTGTCTTGGAATTGTCAAGAAAACCAAATATGCGCAAAATATGGTCACCCCATCAGCATGAAACATGCTTTTTAGGCTAAAGCGTGGTGTTTCATGTTGAACTGGACAAAATATACCGCGGTTTAAAACTGCAGCTCCTTCCCATTCTTCCCTTTCCCTTTCCCTATGCCAATTCCTTTGAGCTGTTGTGTATCTTAAACATTATCCGTGATAAAATTGGTGCTTCAAATACAATACAAATAGCGAATAGACCCTAATGATATGGGGGTAAAATGCTGATGAACAATTCTCATAGTAAGCTATAATTACATAAACATGATAAATGTTTGTTTGATTTGAGAAGAATAACTGTATCTATGAACGGTAATTTAATACCATAAAATGTGCACCAGCTCCAGATGTCTAAATTCTGTTTGAAAATTCTTTAGAATGATAATTGGAACAATGCTTGAAGTATACATGTTTTTAGTGTTTGACAATTCATAGCCTACATGTAGATTAAATCAAAATATATGTGTGTATGTTTTATTTCATTTTCTTGTTTCTTTATTTCTTATCTGCAGGTACCAGCTTGTGCAGTCGTTCCTGCACTTCGCAAAAAATGAGGAGCGTGTGACCAGAGGGCAACCAGCTAGGCTACACTCCACTCTTCAAGGTCGCGCCTCTGATGGAACGCATCATCCCAACCAACACAACACCAGTTGAGATGAAGGCCTTCACAGGACTTCAAATCACCATGGGCATGGTTCTCGTTACCACGCCTGGCATTCTGATGTACTGGGAGGAGAGCT
This sequence comes from Arbacia lixula, assembly GCA_963669155.1. Classification (NCBI taxonomy): domain Eukaryota; kingdom Metazoa; phylum Echinodermata; class Echinoidea; order Arbacioida; family Arbaciidae; genus Arbacia; species Arbacia lixula. The sequence goes on from OZ022594.1 coordinate 13,193,723, forward strand.
GGTTAGTTGGGACGCCTGGATTTAGGACCGTCATGAGCAGAAACTAGGTATATATTTTAAAATATATTTTGTTGACAAAACTATTAGTATGGTGGTGTGACCTAATTTCGCGCATGGCCTATTTTGTGCACTAACACTAAATATATGCTTAAACAAAAGAAGGATACACGATGCATATGTGGGACTAAGAATAGTAAGACACTGTATTCTTCGAAACAGTCAAACAAGATACGTACATCATCTAAACATCTATAAAATCTAACCAATTTCGAAGTATTTACTCAAATAGCTAGTATGTGCTTGAAATACGAGGTTGTTTTTGAACGTTTGACACTCGTTGTCGACCACGAGAGGGCAGCGAACTTACTGCGCAAAATTAGGTCACACATGTGAGTGGACAGTGGAATCAGTAAGCGTTGCAAATTTCTCAAAATTACATTGCTCTTAATCTGAAATTTGAATTCCAGGCCATGAAATGCAATTATAAAAGATATTCTCGTTCTTTTGAGGCATTAGACATCATGTGTAATAATCTAGTTGTCTTGGAATCGTCAAGAAAACCAAATATGCGCAAAATATGGTCACCCCATTATACACATACACTACAGCTCAAAGGAATTGGCATAGGGAAAGGGAAAGGGAAGAAAGGGAAGGAGCCGCAATTTTAAACTGCAGTTTATTTTGTCCAGTTCAGCATGAAACATTCTTTTTAGGCTTAAGCATCATGTTTCATGCTGAAGTGGACAAAATATACCGCGGTTTAAAAACTGCACCTCCTTCCATTTCTTCCCTTTCCCTTTCCCTTTCCCTTTGCCAATTCCTTTGAGCTGTTGTGTATCTTGAACATTATCTGTGATAAAATTGGGGCTTCAAGTACAATACAAACAGCGAATAGACCCTAATGATATGGGGGGTAAAATGCTGATGAACAATTTTCATAGTAAGCTATAATTACATAAACATGATAAATGTTTGTTTGATTTGAGAAGAATAACTGTATCTTTGAATGGTAATTTAATACCATAAAATGTGCACCAGCTCCATGCAGATGTCTAAATTCTGTTTGAAAATTCTGTAGAATGATAATTGGAACAATGCCTGAAGTATACATGTTTTTAGTGTTTGACAATTCATACATGTAGATTAAATCAAAATATATGTGTGTATGTTTTATTTCATTTTCTTGTTTCTTTATTTCTTATCTGCAGGTACCAGCTTGTGCAGTCGTTCCTGCACTTCGCAAAAAACAAGGAGCGTGTGACCAGAGGGCAACCAGCTAGGCTACACTCTAATCTTCAAGGTCGCCTCTCTGATGGAACGCGTCATCCCAACCAACACAACACCAGTCGAGATGAAGGTCTTCACACAGGATTTCAAATCACCATGTCCATGGGCATGGTTCTCGTGACCACGACTGGCATTCTGATGTACTAGGGAGGAGAGCTGGTTAGTTGGGACGTCTGGATTTAGGGCCGTCATGAGCAGAAACTAGGTATGTATTTTAAAATATATTTTGTTGACAAAACTATTAGTATGGTGGTGTGACCTAATTTCGCGCATGGCCTATTTTGTGCACTAACACTAAATATATGCTTAAACAAAAGAAGGATACACGATGCATATGTGGGACTAAGAATGGTAAGACACTGTATTCTTCGAAACAGTCAAACAAGATACGTACATCATCTAAACATCCATAAAATCTAACCAATTTCGAAGTATTTACTCAAATAGCTAGTATGTGCTTGAAATACGAGGTTGTTTTTGAACGTTTGACACTCCTTGTCGACCAAGAGAGGGCAGCGAACTTACTGCGCAAAATTAGGTCACACATGTGAGTGGACGGTGGAATCAGTAAGCGTTGCAAATTTCTCGAAATTACTTTGCTTTTAATCTGAAATTTGAATTCCAGGCCATGAAATGCGATTATAAAAGATATTCTCGTTCTTTTGAGACATTAGACATCATGTGTAATAATCTAATTGTCTTGGAATCGTCAAGAAAACCAAATATGCGCAAAATATGGTCACCCCATCATACACATACACAACAGCTCAAAGGAATTGGCATAGGGAAAGGGAAAGGGAAGGAGCCGCAAATTTAAACCGCAGTATATTTTGTCCAGTTCAGCATGAAACATTCTTTTTAGGCTTAAGCATCATGTTTCATGCTGAAGTGGACAAAATATACCGTGGTTTAAAAACTGCACCTCCTTCCATTTCTTCCCTTTCCCTTTCCGTATGCCAATTCCTTTGAGCTGTTGTGTATCTTGAACATTATCTGTGATAAAATTGGGGCTTCAAGTACAATACAAACAGCGAATAGACCCTAATGATATGGGGGGTAAAATGCTGATGAACAATTTTCATAGTAAGCTATAATTACATAAACATGATAAATGTTTGTTTGATTTGAGAAGAATAACTGTATCTTTGAATGGTAATTTAATACCATAAAATGTGCACCAGCTCCATGCAGATGTCTAAATTCTGTTTGAAAATTCTGTAGAATGATAATTGGAACAATGCCTGAAGTATACATGTTTTAGTGTTTGACAATTCATACATGTAGATTAAATCAAAATATATGTGTGTATGTTTTATTTCATTTTCTTGTTTCTTTATTTCTTATCTGCAGGTACCAGCTTGTGCAGTCGTTCCTGCACTTCGCAAAAAACAAGGAGCGTGTGACCAGAGGGCAACCAGCTAGGCTACACTCTAATCTTCAAGGTCGCCTCTCTGATGGAACGCGTCATCCCAACCAACACAACACCAGTCGAGATGAAGGTCTTCACACAGGATTTCAAATCACCATGTCCATGGGCATGGTTCTCGTGACCACGACTGGCATTCTGATGTACTAGGGAGGAGAGCTGGTTAGTTGGGACGCCTGGATTTAGGGCCGTCATGAGCAGAAACTAGGTATGTATTTTAAAATATATTTTGTTGACAAAACTATTAGTATGGTGGTGTGACCTCATTTCGCATGTGTCCTATTTTGTGCACTAACACTTAATATACATGTATGCTTAAACAAAAGAAGGATACACGATGCATATGTGGGACTAAGAATGGTAAGACACTGTATTCTTCGAAACAGTCAAACAAGATACGTACATCATCTAAACATCCATAAAATCTAACCAATTTCGAAGTATTTACTCAAAAAGCTAGTATGTGCTTGAAATACGAGGTTGTTTTTGAACGTTTGACACTCCTTGTCGACCAAGAGAGGGCAGCGAACTTACTGCGCAAAATTAGGTCACACATGTGAGTGGACGGTGGAATCAGTAAGCGTTGCAAATTTCTCTAAATTACATTGATTTTAATCTGAAATTTGAATTCCAGGCCATGAAATGCGATTATAAAAGATATTCTCGTTCTTTTGAGGCATTAGACGTCATGTGTAATAATCTAGTTGTCTTGGAATTGTCAAGAAAACCAAATATGCGCAAAATATGGTCACCCCATCAGCATGAAACATGCTTTTTAGGCTAAAGCGTGGTGTTTCATGTTGAACTGGACAAAATATACCGCGGTTTAAAACTGCAGCTCCTTCCCATTCTTCCCTTTCCCTTTCCCTATGCCAATTCCTTTGAGCTGTTGTGTATCTTAAACATTATCCGTGATAAAATTGGTGCTTCAAATACAATACAAATAGCGAATAGACCCTAATGATATGGGGGTAAAATGCTGATGAACAATTCTCATAGTAAGCTATAATTACATAAACATGATAAATGTTTGTTTGATTTGAGAAGAATAACTGTATCTATGAACGGTAATTTAATACCATAAAATGTGCACCAGCTCCAGATGTCTAAATTCTGTTTGAAAATTCTTTAGAATGATAATTGGAACAATGCTTGAAGTATACATGTTTTTAGTGTTTGACAATTCATAGCCTACATGTAGATTAAATCAAAATATATGTGTGTATGTTTTATTTCATTTTCTTGTTTCTTTATTTCTTATCTGCAGGTACCAGCTTGTGCAGTCGTTCCTGCACTTCGCAAAAAATGAGGAGCGTGTGACCAGAGGGCAACCAGCTAGGCTACACTCCACTCTTCAAGGTCGCGCCTCTGATGGAACGCATCATCCCAACCAACACAACACCAGTTGAGATGAAGGCCTTCACAGGACTTCAAATCACCATGGGCATGGTTCTCGTTACCACGCCTGGCATTCTGATGTACTGGGAGGAGAGCTGGTTAGTTGGGACGCCTGGATTTAGGACCGTCATGAGCAGAAACTAGGTATATATTTTAAAATATATTTTGTTGACAAAACTATTAGTATGGTGGTGTGACCTAATTTCGCGCATGGCCTATTTTGTGCACTAACACTAAATATATGCTTAAACAAAAGAAGGATACACGATGCATATGTGGGACTAAGAATAGTAAGACACTGTATTCTTCGAAACAGTCAAACAAGATACGTACATCATCTAAACATCTATAAAATCTAACCAATTTCGAAGTATTTACTCAAATAGCTAGTATGTGCTTGAAATACGAGGTTGTTTTTGAACGTTTGACACTCGTTGTCGACCACGAGAGGGCAGCGAACTTACTGCGCAAAATTAGGTCACACATGTGAGTGGACAGTGGAATCAGTAAGCGTTGCAAATTTCTCAAAATTACATTGCTCTTAATCTGAAATTTGAATTCCAGGCCATGAAATGCAATTATAAAAGATATTCTCGTTCTTTTGAGGCATTAGACATCATGTGTAATAATCTAGTTGTCTTGGAATCGTCAAGAAAACCAAATATGCGCAAAATATGGTCACCCCATTATACACATACACTACAGCTCAAAGGAATTGGCATAGGGAAAGGGAAAGGGAAGAAAGGGAAGGAGCCGCAATTTTAAACTGCAGTTTATTTTGTCCAGTTCAGCATGAAACATTCTTTTTAGGCTTAAGCATCATGTTTCATGCTGAAGTGGACAAAATATACCGCGGTTTAAAAACTGCACCTCCTTCCATTTCTTCCCTTTCCCTTTCCCTTTCCCTTTGCCAATTCCTTTGAGCTGTTGTGTATCTTGAACATTATCTGTGATAAAATTGGGGCTTCAAGTACAATACAAACAGCGAATAGACCCTAATGATATGGGGGGTAAAATGCTGATGAACAATTTTCATAGTAAGCTATAATTACATAAACATGATAAATGTTTGTTTGATTTGAGAAGAATAACTGTATCTTTGAATGGTAATTTAATACCATAAAATGTGCACCAGCTCCATGCAGATGTCTAAATTCTGTTTGAAAATTCTGTAGAATGATAATTGGAACAATGCCTGAAGTATACATGTTTTTAGTGTTTGACAATTCATACATGTAGATTAAATCAAAATATATGTGTGTATGTTTTATTTCATTTTCTTGTTTCTTTATTTCTTATCTGCAGGTACCAGCTTGTGCAGTCGTTCCTGCACTTCGCAAAAAACAAGGAGCGTGTGACCAGAGGGCAACCAGCTAGGCTACACTCTAATCTTCAAGGTCGCCTCTCTGATGGAACGCGTCATCCCAACCAACACAACACCAGTCGAGATGAAGGTCTTCACACAGGATTTCAAATCACCATGTCCATGGGCATGGTTCTCGTGACCACGACTGGCATTCTGATGTACTAGGGAGGAGAGCTGGTTAGTTGGGACGTCTGGATTTAGGGCCGTCATGAGCAGAAACTAGGTATGTATTTTAAAATATATTTTGTTGACAAAACTATTAGTATGGTGGTGTGACCTAATTTCGCGCATGGCCTATTTTGTGCACTAACACTAAATATATGCTTAAACAAAAGAAGGATACACGATGCATATGTGGGACTAAGAATGGTAAGACACTGTATTCTTCGAAACAGTCAAACAAGATACGTACATCATCTAAACATCCATAAAATCTAACCAATTTCGAAGTATTTACTCAAATAGCTAGTATGTGCTTGAAATACGAGGTTGTTTTTGAACGTTTGACACTCCTTGTCGACCAAGAGAGGGCAGCGAACTTACTGCGCAAAATTAGGTCACACATGTGAGTGGACGGTGGAATCAGTAAGCGTTGCAAATTTCTCGAAATTACTTTGCTTTTAATCTGAAATTTGAATTCCAGGCCATGAAATGCGATTATAAAAGATATTCTCGTTCTTTTGAGACATTAGACATCATGTGTAATAATCTAATTGTCTTGGAATCGTCAAGAAAACCAAATATGCGCAAAATATGGTCACCCCATCATACACATACACAACAGCTCAAAGGAATTGGCATAGGGAAAGGGAAAGGGAAGGAGCCGCAAATTTAAACCGCAGTATATTTTGTCCAGTTCAGCATGAAACATTCTTTTTAGGCTTAAGCATCATGTTTCATGCTGAAGTGGACAAAATATACCGTGGTTTAAAAACTGCACCTCCTTCCATTTCTTCCCTTTCCCTTTCCGTATGCCAATTCCTTTGAGCTGTTGTGTATCTTGAACATTATCTGTGATAAAATTGGGGCTTCAAGTACAATACAAACAGCGAATAGACCCTAATGATATGGGGGGTAAAATGCTGATGAACAATTTTCATAGTAAGCTATAATTACATAAACATGATAAATGTTTGTTTGATTTGAGAAGAATAACTGTATCTTTGAATGGTAATTTAATACCATAAAATGTGCACCAGCTCCATGCAGATGTCTAAATTCTGTTTGAAAATTCTGTAGAATGATAATTGGAACAATGCCTGAAGTATACATGTTTTAGTGTTTGACAATTCATACATGTAGATTAAATCAAAATATATGTGTGTATGTTTTATTTCATTTTCTTGTTTCTTTATTTCTTATCTGCAGGTACCAGCTTGTGCAGTCGTTCCTGCACTTCGCAAAAAACAAGGAGCGTGTGACCAGAGGGCAACCAGCTAGGCTACACTCTAATCTTCAAGGTCGCCTCTCTGATGGAACGCGTCATCCCAACCAACACAACACCAGTCGAGATGAAGGTCTTCACACAGGATTTCAAATCACCATGTCCATGGGCATGGTTCTCGTGACCACGACTGGCATTCTGATGTACTAGGGAGGAGAGCTGGTTAGTTGGGACGCCTGGATTTAGGGCCGTCATGAGCAGAAACTAGGTATGTATTTTAAAATATATTTTGTTGACAAAACTATTAGTATGGTGGTGTGACCTCATTTCGCATGTGTCCTATTTTGTGCACTAACACTTAATATACATGTATGCTTAAACAAAAGAAGGATACACGATGCATATGTGGGACTAAGAATGGTAAGACACTGTATTCTTCGAAACAGTCAAACAAGATACGTACATCATCTAAACATCCATAAAATCTAACCAATTTCGAAGTATTTACTCAAAAAGCTAGTATGTGCTTGAAATACGAGGTTGTTTTTGAACGTTTGACACTCCTTGTCGACCAAGAGAGGGCAGCGAACTTACTGCGCAAAATTAGGTCACACATGTGAGTGGACGGTGGAATCAGTAAGCGTTGCAAATTTCTCGAAATTACATTGCTTTTAATCTGAAATTTGAATTCCAGGCCATGAAATGCGATTATAAAAGATATTCTCGTTCTTTTGAGACATTAGACATCATGTGTAATAATCTAATTGTCTTGGAATCGTCAAGAAAACCAAATATGCGCAAAATATGGTCACCCCATCATACACATACACAACAGCTCAAAGGAATTGGCATAGGGAAAGGGAAAGGGAAGGAGCCGCAAATTTAAACCGCAGTATATTTTGTCCAGTTCAGCATGAAACATTCTTTTTAGGCTTAAGCATCATGTTTCATGCTGAAGTGGACAAAATATACCGTGGTTTAAAAACTGCACCTCCTTCCATTTCTTCCCTTTCCCTTTCCGTATGCCAATTCCTTTGAGCTGTTGTGTATCTTGAACATTATCTGTGATAAAATCGGGGCTTCAAGTACAATACAAAACAGCGAATAGACCCTAATGATATCAGGGGTAAAATGATGATGAACAATTCTCATAGTAAGCTATAATTACATAAACATGATAAATGTCTGTTTGATTTGAGAAGAATAACTGTATCTATGAATGTTAATTTAATACCATAAAATGTGCACCAGCTCCAGATGTCTAAATTCTGTTTGAAATTTCTTTAGAATGATAATTGGAACATTGCTTGAAGTATACATGTTTAGATTAAATCAAAATATATGTGTGTATGTTTTATTTCATTTTCTTGTTTCTTTATTTCTTATCTGCAGGTACCAGCCTGTGTACTGGTTCCTGCACTTTGCAAAAAACGAGGAGCGTGTGACCAGAGGGCAACCAGGCTACACTCCACGCTTCAAGGTCGCCCCTCTGATGGAACGCGTCATCCCAACCTTTCAGAACTGCTTCGAACCTGGCTGTAACCTGTCTGTTGATGAATCCCTTGTGCCGTTCAAGTTCTGGGTGCTGGCAGATGCAGCATATGGCTTTTGTTTGGACTGCCACCTGTACACCGGCAAAGATGAACAAGAAGTTGCGCGTGGAGAGGGGCTCACGATTCGCATTGTCAAGGACATTACTACCAGTTACGTCAACACTCGGCGCCCTGTGTACACAGACAACTTTTAGTCATCCCACGAGCTCTTCGAGCAATTGAAAGAGAAAAAATTAGGAGCGTGTGGGACAGTGTGGCTTAACAGGAGGGGCCCTCCACCTGCGATGCGAGAGGCATCATCGCTACAGCGAAGAGGGGATAAACCTGCTTTTTTTTCGTGAAGGTGATCTGCTCGGGGTCACATGGCACGACATGAAGAAGGTGACTGTTCTGTCAACTGTACATGGCAGTGGGACTGTCGACAAGGTCATCCGATTAGAGTGCAGAGGACAGCGCAGCGTCCGTAAACCAGCAGCTGTGGATGCATACAATCAAGCAATGAGCGTTGTGGATCTCCTCGACCAACGCATGTCCTACTACAGTATCCACATTGCCACATGAAATGGTACATGGTTGTGTACCATTTCCAGTTGGAGGTGGCACTAGTCATCGCGTTCTTGGCATTCCGGATGGCTAATGGGGATGCCAAGACAACCGTGCGGAAGTTTCGCCTTCGAGTCGTCAATGGTCTGGGAGAGCAACACCAGCGATCTGCAAATACAGGAAGGTTATGCGTTCTCAGATACAGCAGTCGAGACAACCGCAGAAAAAGCAATGTTCACCAGAACTTCCTTGGACGCCAACCCATCGCAGCCTACCATCCGGACTGTTCCGTGTGTTCACGCAGGAACGGCAACAAGAGGAAGCAAACCAGCCTGATATGCAAGCAGTGTAAGCTTCCTATTGTGCATCACCTGTTTTGAGGTGTACCACTCAGGACGTAGGAAATGCACTTGGACTTCTTGGACTAAGATGACGATCTTCATGTATGCCAAATACAGTATAATTCATTACACAAGAATGTATGTTGATTGATATCTTTACCTATTTACCGTAGATGGTCATATTCTCTAAAAGCTTGCCATTTTTATCTTCAGATCATGTATAATATGGGACTCTGCAATATTTTATTTTATTCGGGTATTTACTCGTTTACCTATCACATAAATTCAATCGTTTAGAGTGAAGTCTATGTATGCTATCAATTTAGTTCGGAAAAAAAATACAGTATGTTAATGCTAGTCATTTATTTCTTTCAAAACATATTTACCATTTTCAGCATGGGAACACAGCTGTCATTGTGATGACATCACATTGTTTTATTAATTATATTGAGGAACCTTTCAATATGTATTATCTTATGGGTGTACGATTTGGCCTAGGTTTGATATATTTCCGGAGGCTAATTTAGTAGCGATTATGCAATATCTTACATTTGAGAATATTTGTTTTTGACTAGCAGTTCCTTTACAATGATTCATCTAGAACCGTGCAAGATTCAACTTACACAATTAAATATGTACTATTAGCCTGTATTCTATAAGGGATCCTGCAATATTGTATTTTGTGCAATATGTCAAAAATAATGCCTGCTGATTTTTTGTACTGTTGCCTTAGATCTTCTTGTCAGCTATGGTACATGAAAATATGTATTCCTTTTCCCATACGTTTCATACATGTACATGTAGGGACATGATGATGTGTGTTTGTTCAATCTCTGTTTTGTGAGGAATGATTTCATATCATACTTCATAACAGACATTTCATCATTCTGAGACGATATCAGATTGATCCTTCATTAAATGTGTTTTCTAGTGTGTGTGGAACACATTTGCATTTTTACAAATTATACTTCATTTTGAAAACAATGCACTTTTGTTTAATTCATGTCAGCTTACATACAATGATATGTTTCAACATGTATCTTACTTATGTATATAATTACATGTATATTCATGCCAATGATATGTTTGAACATGTATCTTACTTATGTATATAATTACATGTATATTCATGCCAAGATAGATGCATAATGTGATACACTTCCATAGTATAACTGCTTTGATTTGGCTGTACACCTTGCCTGAAGTATGTATACATTTTTGTACCAGATACACATCATTTGGTATTGATCACAGGAAGACCATTCATTATAACATCCTATTTACAGTCAAACCTGTCTTAACGGCCATCTGTCTATAGCAGCCAACCTGTCTATAGTGGCCACTAAAATAATTCCCCCGGAGAGAGATCATGTGTTAAAGAACCTGCCTATAGCAGCCACCTGTCTGTAAAGGCCACAATTTTTGTATCCTTGGGTGGCCACTATAGACATGTTTTACTGTATATGTTACGCATTAGCATATTGTTGGCTATTTTTCTAAACAATGTATCAGGTAATGGTCAAGAGTGAAGTTTGCATCATTTATGTGTACTTGCATTAATACTGTAATGGAAACTACAGGGATATTCAAGGTTCCAAATAAATTGTTTTGTTCAATCATGAAAAGTTATTCATTTGTGATTCACTTTGATGTTGAAAATCAGTACAGAGGTATTGTGTGGAGTTGAGTTTGTGGGAATGGATTGGTGATCATGACTTTGAAGATTATTTGTGTGCACATATGTGGTCAGTGTATATGTGCGTGTTTGCTATTGTGTGTGTATGTGTGAAGGTTAGTGGATGTGCATGTTTATGATTATACATGTACATGTACATGATGATAATCTCAAAGAACCAAGACGAATATTACATTGTTTCATCTTGTTTTGCTTTGTTTTATTCTCCACCTCCTGCCTGTTTTTTCTTTTCCTTCTTGTTCCTGTTCTCAATCTTCTCCACATATTGTTTCTTTCTTCTGTTGCTTCCATCTTCTCTTCTTTCATCGTCTTATCTCTTCTCTCTCTCTCTCTCTCTTTCCCCTGTTTTTGCAGCTTGAGCTAAATGTATGTGCAATTAGAAAATCATCCCAGATATAAAGAGATGTGAGATTATACAACATGATAGTGCTGGGCAATTCCACAGGTTTGGTTAAGGTCATGTAACGTGAGTAAGCAAAGCTTCTTTATTTTTATTGAAAAAGAAGTTTCTGTGCTGAGGATATGATTGCGTGCCATGGGAAGGTGGACTGTTTGCTTCTTAAATAATTATTTACATAATTTCTGCAAAACTATAAAAGTGGGGTGGCTAAGCAACAAATATGAGGTGAATTGTGCACTTTTGTGTACAAGCAACAAATTTGGCACACATGTTCAAAATCATATTTGGAACAATATTAAAGAGGCATCTCAAAATATTTTCAGGGGCGCCTGGGGGCAGCCCCCAATGTGCCCCAGAAGCCCTAATATGTTATTTTTAATTCTTTGCGAAAACGTACGGCCAGACCTGAATAAAAATCTTGATGGGAATCATCCTTAGATAATAGAGACCTTACCTTGTTAAGATGTGTGGTCAAAAGTGGCGAGGGGGGCGGTAAACAGCCCCCTAAACGCCCCCTGGGGTTATTTTCTCTTATTTTGGGACATTTTCTCAAGAATAAATAACTGGATTTTAACCAAACTTGATAGGAATCATCCTCAGGCAATAGGGATCAGTTGTCGTTAAACTTGGGGTACACAAATGGCAAGGGGCTGGGGAAGGGGGTGAGGGAGGGGGTAGCCCCCAAAACGCGCCAGGAGGAAACTTTCTTTTATTTTTTAAATATTTTTTCTCAATAATAAATAACTGGTATTAGGGACCTTAAGTTGTAAGAATGGGGGTACACAAATGGCTAGGAGTCAGAGGGGGTAGCCCCCCCCCCCTTGGGGAATCTTCCTCTTATGTTTTACTTTTTCACAAGAATGAATAACAGGATTTTAACCAAACTTGATAGGAACCATCCTTAGGTAATAGGGACTATCAGTTGTTATGCTTGGGGTACACAAGTGGCAATAGGCTGGGGAAGGGGGGGGGTAGCCCCTAAAACGCCCTAGGGGGAAACTTTTTTTTTATTTTGTTAATACATTTTCTCAAGAATAAATAACTGGAACCATCCTTAGGTATTAGGGACCTTAAGATGTTAGAATGGGGGTACACAAATGGCAAGGAGCCAAGGGGGGGGGGTAGCTCCCATCCCCCCCCCCCCCCAAAAAAAAAATGCCCCCATGGGGCAACTTCCTCTTATTTTTTTTTTTTTACTTTTTCACAAGAATATTCAAATGGTGGTATGGAAGTGGCAAGGGGTGGGGGTGTAGCCCCCAAAATTCCCCCAGAGGGCAAATTCCACTTATTTTTTTCCCCTTTTTCTCATAGGTAAATTACTGGATTTTGAGCAAACTTGAAAGAAGTCATCTTCGAAAAGAGGACTTCAGGTTGTAAAAATGTGATACATACCTAAAAAATGAATGTTGGATTTCATCAAAACTCAACAGATTATTCTCATGCAATGGGAAAGATTTGATGGGACCCCATCTGACATTAACTATACAGCCCCCCCCCCCCCCCCCCACAACTACCTCACAAATGTGCCTTACGGTCCAACATTTTAAGAAAAAAGGAACGTTTTCTTGAATGTACATGTATTCAAATTGTACAGTAACCAAGGATAATCTAACGTATGTAGTCGCGTACTCATCTGATGAGGAGACAAGGAGGATCAAAGATGGCGTCCAAAATGGCTGCCAAAGCCATGTATTTAGCTTTATTCTGTCTTAGATGCCTCAAAATGATATCTAATATCATTCCATATAGTATTTTAAACATATGTCTTGTCGAAAAAAATTAACAGAACGAAAGAATAAAACTTGAGATATTAATACATGCACTGACGGAGGGAACAAAGTCCCCCCATGATAACAAGAGGGTAATTGACATGTAAGGTGCTATGTTTATTTAGAGGGTGGGGGGGGGGGTGTCATCCTTGTCCCCTCATCAGATGAGTACGCGACTACATGTGCATGTTAGATTATCCTTGGTTACTGTACAGTTTGGGTAAATTTGAGAAAACACTCCTTTTTTCTTAATATTTTGGACCGTAAGGCGCATTTCTGAGGTGATGGGTAAGGGGGAAGAGGGTGTGTGGGGGGTGGGGGGGGGTGGAGAGGGGTGGCTAGTTCATGTCAGATGGGATCCCCAAATTTTTAACATTTCACAATGTCTTTCGAGTTTTTATGAAATCTAACATCCATTTTTAGATATGTATCCCATTTTTACAACCTTAAGTCCTCTTTTGCTTGGGGGCATTTGGGGGAGCTCCCCCTCCCCCAGGCGATAGAGGACCTAAGGCTCCCCCCCCCCCTTGCCACTTGCGTACCATCATTATAAGAACTTAGAACTTAGGTACCTATTACCTATGGATGATTCCTATTAAGCTTGTTCAAATTCCAGTTATCTATTCTTCTGAAAAAGTAAAGAATAAGAGGAAGCTGCCCCATATGGGGGCATTTTTTTGGGGGGTGGGGGAGGGGCTACCCCCTGGCTCCTTGCCATTTGTGTTTCCCCCATTCTAACAACTTAAGGTCCCTAATACCCAAGGATGGTTCCAGTTATTTATTCTTGAGAAAATGTATTAACAAAATAAAAAAAAAGTTTCCCCCTAGGGCGTTTTAGGGGCTACCCCCTTCCCCAGCCTATTGCCACTTGTGTACCCCAAGCTTAACAACTGATAGTCCCTATTACCTAAGGATGATTCCTATCAAGTTTGGTTAAAATCCAGTTTTCTATTCTTCTGAAAAAGTAAAGAATAAGAGGAAGCTGCCCCATAGGGGCATTTTTTTTTGGGGGGGGGGTGGGGGAGGGGCTACCCCCTGGCTCCTTGCCATTTGTGTTTCCCATTCTAACAACTTAAGGTCCCTAATACCTAAGGATGGTTCCAGTTATTTATTCTTGAGAAAAGGTATAAAAAAATAAAAGAAAGTTTCCCCTTGGGGCGTTTTGGGGGATACCCCCCTTCCCCAGCCTATTGCCACTTGTGTACCCCAAGCTTAACAACTGATAGTCCCTATTACCTAAGGATGATTCCTATCAAGTTTGGTTAAAATCCAGTTATCTATTCTTCTGAAAAAGTAAAGAATAAGAGGAAGCTGCCCCATAGGGGCATTTTTTTGGGGGGGGGGGGGTGGGGGAGGGGCTACCCCCTGGCTCCTTGCCATTTGTGTTGCCCACATTCTAACAACTTAAGGTCCCTAATACCTAAGGATGGTTCCAGTTATTTATTCTTGAGAAAAGGTATTAAAAAAATAAAAGAAAGTTTCCCCCCTGGGGCGTTTTGGGGGCTACCCCCCTTCCTCAGCCTATTGCCACTTGTGTACCCCAAGCTTAACAACTGATAGTCCCTATTACCTAAGGATGATTCCTATCAAGTTTGGTTAAAATCCAGTTATTTATTCTTGAGAAAATGTCCAAAAATAAGAGAAAAGTGCCCCCAGGGGGCGTTTTGGGGGGCATTTGGTGGCTATCCACCGATCCCCTTGCCACTTAGGACCACACATCTTAACAGGGTAAGGTTCCTATTACCTAAGGATGATTCCAACGGGTTTTTTCCATGTCAGGCCGTGCATTTTCGAAAAGAAGTAAAAATAACATATTAGGGCCCCAGGAGTACATTGGGGGTTGCCCTCCGGCGCCCTTGAAAATATTTTGAGATGCCTCTATATCTAATATTGTTCCAGTTATGATTTTGAACATGTGTTTTAAATTTGGAGCTTGTACACAAGAGTGCACATTTGTTCACCTTATCCACCCCACTATAACATAATTTAAAATAAAGAAGCTTTAGTTACTCACGTTACATGACATTAACCAAACCTGTAGACTCAGTGTAACTCAGTGTTACAGAATTATAACATTACTAAAATATGAGTACTTATGTTTGCTCATCTTCTATATGATGTCCTGAACTATTTGACATCTGTCCCAATCTACGTTCCATTTCAGCATCATCCATTGGTTCTTCATTATAAGTGCATCCTCATCTTTATATTGTACACAATCATCTTTTGGTCTATCGCCTTCAATCATTAGTATATCTTTTTCTTTTTCGGTTACTTCTCGCCCTTCTCTCTTCCAAACGATTTTATATTCTCCCCCTGTTCCTCTTCTTGCTCTTACTTTCCTCCTTTGCCCCCACCCTTCCTCCCCCGTCTCTCTGAATATCTCTCTCAATCACACTGTCTCTGTCATTCTCTCCTTCATTTTTTTGCTCTTTTCCACTAGCTGTTCTGTCTGTCAAAGTCAAATATCAAAGTTTATATTGTTCTGTGTCTTCTTTGTATATTTGATGCAAATGTATCATCCAATACTATGAATAATGATTTAGACAATAATTGACAACGTCTTATTTCATACATACACAAAACATCATTACTCATTTGATTTTTTTTTGTTTTTTATTGAGAAGACAACTTCCTTTAATATTTTATCCTACTTTATTCAAGAAAAAGGTCGCCCGCAAACATATGTACATAAATGTAAATATAGATATTTTCTCTTTACAACTATACCAACACACTATTTATTGAAACACTTGTTGCACCATAATCCAGTTTCATACATAACCCACTCACCATGTGGATGTACATAGTGGCTTTAATGATTGGAACGCCCTGGGATCTCCTCTACAGAAATAAACTGCTGTTCTGTTTATTGTGCTACATGTACATGCTTTGCCAAGTTTCCAATCGACCCGCTCCGTAATTGCCTACAGTTTGCAAGTGCTTTTCGCGCGACACTTCCTCTTCTTTCATAAAGAAAGTGCCCTTTCACAGGCCCCACAAATTCAACTGGTATCGGGCTTGCAGATACAAAAAATAGAGCTTACTTAATTCGATGAGTGGCTCCTCTCAATCCCCTGGTAACAGTTAGTATTAAAGTTTCAAAAAGTTTCAAAATAAGCTACTATACTGATATGCTACTAGTACTACTACTACTGCTACTACTACTACTAGGACTACTACTCATATTCCTTCTACTATACTACTCCTACACCGACTAATATAACTACTACTTCTATACTACTACTACTACTACTACTTCTACTACAAGTACTACTACTACTACTATTATCAACATGATTATTACTCCTACTATTTCTATTACTACATGTACTACTACTACTACTGCTACTACTACTACTTATTATAATAATGATAATGATAATAATAATACATACATTTATAGAGCGCAGACAATATTCCATATAGTATATATTCTACTGCGCTTTATATGACTAAAAATGCGTGTTATGAATTAAATAGATATGGTTTGAGCTTTAGTTTAAAGTTGTTTACTGATGGTGCTTTCCTAACTTCCAGGGGTAAGCTATTCCGGAGCTTGGGGGATACAAATGCTCCATCACCTAGCGCTACTTTTCTTTTGAAGAATGGAATCTGTAAAAGCAGAGGATCCGTTGAACTGCGCAAATTGCGACAATGATTACTCGATTTATACTTCAATAATTCTGTAATGTAGCCAGGAGCTTTACCAAGCAGTGCTTTTTATGCAATTAGTATGACCAACAAACAAGAATAATAATAATAATAATAATAATAATAATAATAATAATAATAATAATAATAATAATGATAATATTGTCCTATGGGAGCCCTACTTTATGGTGAATGAGCGCTCTGGTAAAATATTTGAATAAATAAATAAATAAATGAATACGTATATCAACAACTACATGTCTCATAGGAATGAGATCAGCGCCTTTGTTCTAATTCTCTCATTCTTCAACCTCTATCCTTTTATTTATGTTTGCCGCCCTCTGTGTTCGGGATCGAATTCAGCTACAATACATCTTATACAACAAGCTTTCTCATTGGTTGTAAAGCTGCTTATATTACAGCAATTCGTACAGCTACATTACGTACGCGTGGTCTTGTCATTACGCACGCATGGTTCTGTCATAACGTACGCGTGGTTCTTTCATTACATACGCCTTGTTTTGGCATAACGTGCGCGTGCTTCTGTCAATGCGTACGCAAAATTTGGTCTATGGTTAACCATTAATGACAGAACCACGCGTACGTAATGACAGAACCACGCGTACGTAATGACAGAACCACGCGTATGTAATGACAAAAGCAGGCGTACGTTATGCCAAAACCACGCGTACGTTCAGAATGTCAAAGAAGAATAATAGAAAAAGACCATGCGTACGTTATGACAAAACCACGCGTACGTAATGACAGAACCACGCGTACGCTCTGACAGAACCACGCGTACGCTCTGACAGAACCATGCGTACGTTATGATTTGCAGGCGTACGGTCTGGGCACCCGTTTTGGCGGGAACGGCCCACCATACTATTCTTGCTTTAACGTGTGTCATTCAATCATACATTTTCCACCTTGTCACGCTTGAGCAGTTGCTCATAAAGTAGAGTTCAGTTCGAGTATCAAATGAGGTGCCAGGACGACTAATTCATGATTTTAGGATTTAATGTGCTACTCAATGCCTGCAATGGCCTCCTCACTCATTATCTGATATTGTGTGTTATATTCCACATACTAAGAATGTTGCTATATGATTGGTCAAGAGTTGATCACGTGATGAAGCGTAGTTTTTCCCATCTGATCACCTGAGCAGAAAAGTTCGTTACACTGTAGGTGATAGTACTTTTTTGAGAAGGAAAGTTCGTTACACTCTAGGAGATAGTACTTTTTGGTTTCGCTGATCTCTTCACTCCTCACAGTCCAAACGCGTGATAAATATTTTGAGTACGCGCGAAATAAAAGTGCGTAGCTCGGACTATCGGCGCAGACGACACCGCGGTGCGCGCGCGGAAATTAAAATTTTTGGTTATAGCGCGCTGCGCCGCGCGCGTACGTACAAAGCAATGCAGGCCTTCCATTTCCCCCACACAGTACTTCACCAAAGCAAGTGTGCAATTCTCTACCACCTCGTACCAAAATTGACCTAGAATTTCACTTGCCTGTAATTTATTACAATTAAATAGTATTCTCGGAGGACCTATGTTCTCACCGATACCGCACAGGTAAGAGAATTTCGATTACTTCTTGCTTTTCCGTCAAAATCTTAACAATTTGCATCACCATGTCATAGTGTTCGTTGGAATTTGTAGAGTCTATATAACGTTCACAAAGTCAATTTGCTTCCGGGTTTCGGAGCGTCGCGTGAATATGAAAGCCGCACCGACACGAATGCTTTTGTACGTTAAATTGTCATTTATTTTATAGATTGTTGGTATCAGATGTGGAATATAAAGCAAATAATCAACTCTTGGTTTCAGGCAATGAGACGAACTATCACTTCCTCGGCGATCTGAATGTATACGCTATCTTTCCTCAGCTAAAAGCTTCGGAAAGATAGCTACATCCAGATCGCCTCGGAAGTGATATTTCGTCCCATTACCTTCACCGACGTTGATTATTTGCTTAATATTCCATGTTAACATTTCCGAGCCAAGCAAGTACAACAATTTATATCAGTAGTTGTAATCCAATCAGCATTCTCATCAAATATCCTGTTAAGTACAGAATGACTGGTAACACAGGAAATATTCTTTATGAATTATCAAAGCTACAGGGTTAACATGCAGGTCTCCCATGAAACTAAAAAAAAAAAAATATATATCAATTGACTTGGCAACACATATTTTTGCTTTCTGTTTCTTTTAACTCACTAACCATGGAAATTCAAAGGGAAAATGTAAATGACAATATCATACCATGTGTGAGGAGGTCATTATAGGCATAGAATTATACCTTAAATCATAAAATACTTAATTAGTCTTTCTCTCATCATATTTGATTTTTATTTCATCATTCAAATTTGAGATTTTAAATTTTAATTGTGTTTCTCCTCAAATGTGACATGGACAATGTTTATTAAACACATTTAGCAAGACAGATAACATTCACCTGTAAAAATGTGCCGTGATTTTGATGGTGTTGAATATACTAATTGTGCCTGATATATTGTGTTCACTCAATCGTGAAATATTGACTACAATATCAGAATAGGTTTGAGAAAGTTGATAACGGATAAAATGATATACATACGATGTTTAAACATATGCATTTATTCCATATCATATTCCACATACTAAGAATGTTGCTATATGTTGATATATACAACACAAAAACGCATTGACGTTGAAGTTTGACGCACCCGCACGACCTTGCTATTAGCGTGGAAATGGCTCAAAATTTCAGGATGTGATGTATGTAGTGTCAGAAACATGAAACCAGTATAAAAACGGAATTTTGACGTTCCGTTCGCGTTATGCACGATAAAACGCGCGAGAGCAAGGAAATTTTTAAAATGCTTGAAATGGCCTGAAACATATGCAAAACAATTTCTAGTTGATCTGGAGCTTTTTTAATTTTGTGCGCGCGTTATTGCACTAATGTACGCGTACGCGCACGTTTTTATTCATTGAAATTAATTGTCACGTCATTAACTTCATGCATGTGAAATTTCAAAACATATAAATGATTGGTTCAAGAGATATATCCCATAATCGATTTTCATTAAATTGCTCGTAGATGACGTCAGACGACGTTTGAAATTTCACATGCATGAAGTTAATGACGTGACAATTAATTTCAATGAATAAAAACGTGCGCGTACGCGTACATTAGTGCAATAACGCGCGCACAAAATTAAAAAAAGCTCCAGATCAACTAGAAATTGTTTTGCATATGTTTCAGGCCATTTCAAGCATTTTAAAAATTTCCTTGCTCTCGCGCGTTTTATCGTGCATAACGCGAACGGAACGTCAAAATTCCGTTTTTATACTGGTTTCATGTAATGACCTTGGAATTGTTGCCGGAACATGTTCTCATACATACCTATACATGATGAAAATTTCATGAAACATGACATGTGTATTGTTGAGATATAGATGCCGCAAAAAAGTGGGGGGCATGGAATAAAAATAAGAAGAAAGCAAATTCTAACGAAATTAGAAGGTGAATTGTCGGTGTACGACAGACCACCTAAATACACTAATTTATACATGGATAATGAGACATACGGATCTGGCCCCTGATGTGAAACATGTTGTTATCAGCGAAGTCCTTCATACCACGGTTGTCCACGATGCGTGCAAGTAACGGTGTCCCGCTTCCACCGACGAGGGGGTATGGGAGACGAGCGCTTGTCTTGCCCCCTCCTAGGACAGAGCCTTCCTCCGACAAGCTTGCATACTCACCTGTCAGGTCAAACAAAATATTACTTACACCTTTCTATGCCTATCAGTACACTGTTGTATAAGACGTGTATAACAAAGCGTCACAAGCACATGTTGCTACTCTTGCACGGAAAAGTTTAACGGGCGAGAATCATCAGTGGTTTTCAGAGTTTTTCAGGCACGGGGCGTTATGTTACATGGACTACAATACGTAATGACTTGACACTACATTTGCATCCATTTGCGTTAGGTATGAGGGTTTAAGAGGACGTCTTTTTGAGAGAAAACGAAAAAATGAGCGTTGTTCCCTGCAATTTTCCCTTTTGAAGACGATCGTAAATTTAGAAGTGAGATATATTTATATTAATGTTCTAAGGCTGATTTAAAACAAACCTTACCGCATTCTCTGCCTTACTCTTGAACGTTGTTTCCAGGTACTACCCCACCCAGGCATTTCCTCTCCAGTGTATGATGTCGCTTCAAGTGACCAAAGTACCGTAATTTACACCTATTGATGGCCGTAAGAAGATATCCATCTGCCACATTGAGCTCGTTATCAATTCATTCGTTTGTCTTTGTACCCAACATGTCCAAGGCACCCATAAGATTTGACTGTGACTCTTGTGCTCGCAAGCATTTATGTATTTTGCAGCACACTTTTTAATTGTCCACGATTATGAACCATACATTACAACTGGAAAGATGCAGGAATAATGTATTCTCAGTTTGACCTCTATTACGATCAATTCACGCCAGAAAGGATCGCACAAAATGATACCAATATTTAGTTCATGTGTTCTTTATTATATATGGTATTTCCCCTTTAAAATCAAGACAAACTTTCACAACTTTGTACAATGACTCTACATAAACATTAGAAATATATTTAAGCTTACAATACTGCAGGATACTGTAGTCGAATGAATCCACGGCTCTCGTTGATGGTCCAGTTGATAATCCGATGCAGTATTCCCAAATTATGATCGCAATGTTGATCCCAATGTTGTACGCTGAAGAACAGGTATTCCAGATAGTCAAGTCCAAATAGATGATCCAAGATGGTCAAATATCAATCCACAGAGAGTGTGACTTCCACAGACAGGATCTCATAAGCACTATTTAACAGGCAGGTAGTTATCCACGGAGAGAAAATCCTCTTATAGATCCACAGGTGTAAGATAATATGTAAAACTCTCTGATACAGGTCGTCACAGGTGCATTACTGGAGCTAGATGATATAAACTCTGAGTTCCTATCTCGAACAACTTATCTATATACTACAATCTGTACATTCTAGAAGGTTCTATTAACTGTGTTTCCAGAAATTTATCAATACATCTAATAAGTTCTACATTGTACCTATGCTTGTAAACATGACAAACAATATTGACCTGACCTAGATTACACTGATGAGTCATCACTAGCCCATCTGAGCTCCTTTATTATGCTAATGAGTCTCAGCTAGCTGTAACATTTTTTTTTGTTGTAAATAGCACATAGCTGAGCCTTCTCACATTCCAGAAGCTTCTGTGCAGTACACATGTACAATGTTTATTTCACCAGTGAGGAATTTCACAAGCACACAGAGTGCAGCTAATTCAAGAGCTACATGTATGGCTATGTGTATAACTTATACACATTTGTAACACCTCCTTGTTGAAACACTGCCATGGTTACATTGATTACAAAGTTTTTAACAGAACGTCCAGTCGTCTGCGTATTTCAGAAGTGCAGTTCCCATCATTTGGAATAAATGCTCCCAGGTATTCCCAGGTATTGTCATACTCTGGAACTATTCTCCATTTAGATGAATATCAATGTCCTCATTGACCCTGTCACGTTTCATTGTCTTTTTTCAGTAATCGCGAGTCCACATTGATTCGTACGACTGCAGAAAGCACATACTCTTTGAGTTGTTATCTAAGACACACCACATTGATATGACAACCATGAAGAATGGAAAACTATTGTAGTTATTACATAATGCAGTTTGACCTCTCACGAAACAATTGAAATTGTCCTCTTTCGTGCAAATGAACAATGACGAGTCTGCCACGGCAACTTGATGAATTATTGCGAAAAGGGTGGAGTGTTCTTATCCAATTCTGTATGTCTTCTGTTTTCTTGTCCAATTCTTTTGCTTTTATTCAAATTAACTTGTCAGAGTTCAAGGTTTATTCTCCCTTATCTATTATCCATCCCGCATATCAGAAAGTGTCGCCCCACAATGCATTGCGGAACCCTATTCCGAGCTCGCTTGCAGTCTTGTCCGTTTTCGGTCTAGTGCACTTGTCTAGCGTACGTGACCGGAAGCGGACGTGATTGCCAACAAGAAAGCAGATGTCACTGCGAGGGGTACTACGGGACGACTTTCCCCCTTTTATGTGGAATGGAGAATTCAATTCACTTACCTGATAATGCATATACCAACGAGTTAATGAAGGCCGACTTTCCCGTACCCATCAGTCCGAATAACGCGATGGTGACGGGCGATTCCCTCTGGCCGAGTTGGACTTTGCCGAATTGTCCAGGTATGTAACCTCTTATAGCTGCTCTCAAACTACGTCTTTCCTCCTGGCGTTGCTCAGCTACAAAATTGTAACGTTTCAGTGGTTATCGTTAAAAAGAAGCATACATGTCAAATACAATAAAGCAAGCACTAGAATGTTATAAAGGAAGAACGGTTCAAAGCAATCAATCCATTCATATTGCAAAACAAATATATCAACACTAATCCTTAACACCACGAAGTCAGAACAAAAATGTACACCTTGGTATCAAGTTGTACTGCAATGTATACACGTTAATGTGTATTCATATAACATCTATTTGTCAATTTATACAATAAAACAAAAACAAATATGTCTTTCCATTTAGCCACAAAACAGACACTCGGCCTGTACAATGGTGCATTTATAATACGAGACAAAATAATGAGAAAAGCCTGGACATCTATCAATTCACCAATGCATTGATGTAATAAACAAAACGGAAAAGAACTAGTATGATTTTGGTCAAAGGGCTTTCTGTGGTAATTAGCTCTTGTGCCAGGTTTGTATTTTGTCACAAGTAATGTACACAAATTCCGTAGAGCAGTAGAGCAGTATTTTGCTCGGCATATAGAGGCGTAAGATACGAAAATATTTTTGTTTTTTTTACTTTGGTTTTCAGTAATTTGCAGGATGGAATACGATATCGTTCTTTTCTAAACAAAAAAAATAAAAAAAATTAAATTGCTTGTGTGATGATTATCAAGGTGGTGGTACTGTCATATTTGTCAAACTTGGATGTCTTGTGGCCTATCACAAATTTGAAATCCTTCTTGAAGTAAAAGGTTAATTAGATTTGTAGTTACCGCGATTAAATTGAAAGCTATGCATGATTTCTCATTGATAAATCAATATACGTATGCCCTGCTTTCCTTAAGCTTCACTAAAGCAATTGACCTTGGATGTTCGGTTGATTTTACCCGGATTGTTTAAAGTTCATCGGATCTTTTCTAATTCATACAGGTGCCAGCTTGTATTCAATAGCTCTTGGGAAATTGGGCAAAATAGATGGATGACGGACGGACAGAATCTTTTTTCTGAGGCCACTTTTGGCAAATAGGTAAGACTGGTACCTCGCAACATGCGTTTTTCTTCCTCATCATCAAATCCCTCTTCGTCTGCTTGCTCCTGTTGTGATCCGCGGTCCATTACTTCGGGTCTCTTCAGACACGGTATCAGGTCAAGAATGGCATGACCTACGGGATGTATTCGTATGAGACAACCACAATTGACACCTATTGTTAGTTAAAATGAATAGTTCAGGGGATAGGTCAGCCCCGAATTATTTGTGTTTCAATTAAAGCAGAGAAATGAGTAAAGGTTTGATGAAAATCTGTCTAAGGATCAGAAAGTTATTTGATTTTAAAGTTTTGATTTTTTTTCGTACACGCATGTGTGTAAAAACGTATTTCCAATGATGTATCAAATGCACAAATAAAACGATGCATATCTTTTTGAGAAAATGCACATTTTCGAGCGAAGTATGAACACCTAGTATAAGCAGGGATGTGTTAGGAAGGAGAAACAACTCGAGCATAATATATTCAAACATTTTTATGGATACTAAAGCGTGCTAATGAATGCCAAAAGCATTCCACAACCACTACAATGCTTTGATGTCCCATGCGCGGCACCGACATTTAGCTGGTGTCAACTTGGAAAGCAATATCTTTAATTCACTGTTTTGTCTCTGGAACCTATGTTTCCTATCACATTTTTGTGCAATTTTCAAGAAAGTTATTGGCAGCACCACTAAAGATCCTGTACTCAGATTTCTTCTGAATAATTGTTGAATGATGCACAAACGGAAATATAACATAATATTCTTACTTACACAATTACAAATTTCCACTTTCCGCAGATTGCCGCAAATGTGGGATTTAATCACTATCAAAATTATATCTTAAGCTGCTTATTTTCATTAACAGAGTTTGCGTGCATTTGCGTGCAACTGAGATATTTTAGTAGAAAAAAAAACTGTTCATTTTTGTTCGCTGATATCTCTTTTCCTCACAAAAGTATTGATGCAATCCAACAGATCTGGACAAGCAAAATAAGACTCTACATTTCTTTTGCTCTATCTGAGAAACCGTTGCTACGCAATCCTGTTCGTTATTATTAAAATACCTGAAAAGCACACGCTGAGAAGACTTTTTTCTTCGGCGGTGCCACGCATGGGTTTAAAGAAAGAAAGTTGTTTCATATCCTCCCATAACACATCCCTGGTATAAGTCTCCTCTTTAGGTTTATCATTAAAAAAAGAGTCTCGTTATCAGTATATCATCATTACATGATAGTAGTTGCATTAGCGTTGTCTTTCAGTTATTTTGAGGTCCTACTTTCATATCGATATCAATTGAATGATATCGGTAGTTTCATGCTTGGTGAAACTACTAGTATAGTATATAGAAGTAATTTAGATGTTGGTATGGGCATCATTTTATCTACATGTATTAGTACGATATATCGATCTGTATCAGTGGTTGCCCCAATGTGCCATCGGATATTTATCATGGTTCCTTCCTGCCGCGTTGTTACGGTATTTCCACGGTAATTAGTGAATGTTGGTAATGAAAGAACCATGGAACCGTCATATTACCATGGTAATTTAGCGGAATCTTCGAGGCTTTTCGACAATGACACAGTACTTCCATTATACACATTTCTAAGATACTTTCAGCCTAACCACTTATCACCATGATAATGGTACCACAGGAATAATCAATTTAGTACTAGTATTTAAAGTTGTTAGCGTCAGTGTTAGTACCCTGGTGAATGTATTATCATGGATGTGTTAGGAAGGGGAAACAATGCATAATGTATTCAAATATCTGTATGGATACTAAAGCGTGCTCATGAATGTCAAAAGCATTCCACAATCACTGCAATGCTTTGATGTCCCATGCTCAGCACCGACATTTAGCTGCTGTCAACTTGGAAAGAAATATCTTAAATTCCCTGTCTTGTCTTTAGCGGCTGTTATCACATTTTTGTTGCAATTTACAAGAAAGTTAAAGGCAGCACCACTAAAGATCCTGTACCCCGTATTCTTCTTATAAATTGTTTAATAATGCACAAACGGAGATATAAGAAAATATTGTTACTTACACAATTGACGAATTTCTTCACTGCACTTTCCGGATTTTTCCGGAAATGTGAGATTCAATCATTATCAAAATTATATCTTAAGCTGTGTATTTTCATTAACAGCGTTTGCGTTAATTTGCACGCGGCGGAGATATTTTACTAGAAAAAAAAACCTGATACATCTTTTCCTCACAAAAGTATTGATGCAATCGAACAGAACTGGACAAGCGAAATAAGACTCTCGATTTCTTTTGTTCTTTCTGAGAAACCGTTGCTACGCAATCCTGTTCGTTATTGTTCAAAAACCTGAAAAGCACATACTGAGACCACATAATTTTTGGCGGTGCCACGCATGGGTTCAAAGAAAGACAGTTGGTTCATATCCTTCCATAACACATCCCTGGTATTATTCATTCCTAGTCTGACCTCAGTATCATCAGCTACACATTACCTTGTGGGGGAAGTCTATCCCGCTTTCGCAGTGACAACAACACCAGTACCACCACCATGAAGATGAAAGCTAGGCTAAAGATGACAATCACTGCCGAAACCCCACTAGAGAGTCCTTTCTTCTCTTCCGGTGAAATGGCTGAGAAAAAAAATGGAAGCAATGGCTAATACAATGAAACCCTGTATGTTTCGCACCGGAAGTAGATTAAATCAACCGAGTAGGTACCATGAAAATATGTTTCCCATACTTAAAAAAAAATCAGAAGTTTTCTTCATCTAGCTATGAAACGCCCCTTACAATCTTTCATAGATTCATGAGCACGTTGTGATATCACACGTTATTCACGTATATAAGATTAAATCAACATAATAATCAAATATACCATGCACTGAGTCTGAGAAGTTCCATTGAAATTATGGATTCCAATGTGGCAGGAATAGTACTCTTCCTGCCAGCGAGGAATCCATAATTTCACCTGGTACTTCGAAAATAGTACATTCGATATTTGATTTATATCCTACAATTATTACGAGAGAGAAAATGAGATTATTCCTCTTGAAGTCAAGACATGACGTTGTAGAGCTAATCTGATGCCATGCATTGTCTTCGCCGAGTAGTCAGACCGGTCTTACTCCGTGCACCAGCGTAAAATCGCGACAACAGTTTATCCAGTTCAGCGTTGTTGAGATCTTCATAATTTACGTTGATGATAGTGCAGTATTCGTTGAAAATTGCCAACCCATACTTGATCTGTTTCTTCGTATTCTCCGAATCTGTCGAGGCAATAAAATCCTCCAAATCCCCATCTTCAACGAGATTGAATCTGGGCGCAGACATGTTTACATACACAGCTGATCGACGACCTTTCACCGCATGTTGATTTCTTTTTGGCGTTCTTGCGGTTTGAATTTACATATACCCGTGTTCAAATTGTGTTGATGATGTCGTCACGCTGTAGATTAGTTTTTGTGTATGAAGAATAGTGAATAAATGTATGGTAACATTTCACATGAATAGATTTCCAAATCGACATGAGCACCATCTAAGTTGCCTGATCGCAGCTCGAGCAGTTTCGCGTGACCATTTTGAACATGTTGATTTGAATCTGCCCGTGTTCAAACTGTGTTGATGACGTAGTTTGTGTACACTGTAATTAACACGGTCTTTGGAGGAGCATAACGAATTACAGGGTGACTATGAAGAATGCTGAATAAATGTATGATAACATTCTACACGAATACATTGCCAAATTGCTATGAGCGCCATCTAAGCCGGCATTACCTGATCGCAGCTCGAGCAGTTTTTCACTCGTATGTGTAAATGGAGTCAATGTCAATGGCGGCGGTTTCCCCTTTTCGCTTTAATCTGTCATGCGATACTGAGCGCGCACTCTGTGCAGATCATACGCAGGCAAATTATCACACACAACGTGTACGCGTTTTTACACGAATACCGTTTATCACAAGCTTCACAGTCTCTTTACATTTGTTTTTAGCTGATGGGACATGTCAGAAAGTAAGTCGTAATGATATAAAAACATATGGGTTACATTTTAATATTCAGTGGGAGCACAACACTGGTCAGTCAAGAAGAAACTCCCAATGCAAGTTTCATCAATGAAGTTCGGAAACAGTGGAGAGAAACATAACCATGATAACAGAAACGATAGTTTGAGTAGAAAAATTAGAGGGGTCGAGAGAAATAGAGAAAGATAGACACAGAGAGAGAAAGAGATAAAGAAAGAAAGTGAGAGAGAGAGTGAAAGATGGGGGGGGGGAGAAGGGGTATAAAGTTTTTCACAATATAGGATTTCAATGTTGACATTGAGCTGGTGAAATGAGTGTCCTGTGATGGTATTCGCGTAAAAACTCGTAAATGTTGTGTGTAATGTGCTTGCATACACAGAGTGCGCGCTGAGTATCGCATGGCAGATTTAGGCGAAAAATGCTAGTGGAAAAATGGGTTTTTACTCAAAAAGTGGAAAAAAGTGGCAGCCAAATGTGGTACCGTAGTAAAGCATGAACTGTAATAAAGACAATCATGAGATTTGTAACGCAGGATTCGACAGGAATGTTGACCGCCTTTGAGCATGAACAAATATATACTATTTTCCTCCCATTATTTTGGGTTGCATCATGACTTACTTCCGGGAGGAATACTAGTTTGCCTCCAAACAGTATAATGATGTGAAAAACCTATTCCACAGCAGCTAAATGCAATATTAATAGGATTAAATGATTCGTTTGAAAATAAACTTCAAAATAACGCAGTAATACAGGTTACATGTACCTAATAATCCAAACATCCGGTGTTTTTAAAGAAGAATGAAATCAATTTCAAGAAGAAATATTGCTCAGAGGTGTGCCAGAGGTTGTAATCTTTGCTTAGAATGTGAAAAAAAAAATGTTTTGATAACCAAACCCCTGTTTTGGCGCACTTTTTCTCACGCCTGGCCCACTGTGCGCCGCCTTGAACGTATGTGTAAACGCACAAGTGGACTGACGCCACCTTGAGCATGTTGAGGCCGACCCGGTTTCGGTCCACCTCTGGAGGTGTTTTGAGGCCGGCCTGGAGGCGGCGTGAGGCCACATTCTCTTATGTCTAAACACAAAGCGGACTGAGGCCGTCTTTCGGGAGTAACGTAATCATTGGCTTGCGCAATATAATAGTCTGGATACGTCATTGATCTCGCTTAATTGACCTCAGCTTTCAAGTTGTATTCTCGTTAGGAATCTAAACACCGAAAAAACAACTTATAGTACAAATAAATCAAATTAGTTCGTTTGTTCTGTGATTGATTTTGCTTCACATCATCAAACTTTAAAGGTACAAAGAATTACGTCCAAAACAGGAGAACATAACTTTAGGCTGATGAAAAGCGCTAATGAATATTATATCAGTAGCGAAATTGCGTAATGAAAATTATCGAATTTGAGATCAAACACAAAGTCGCCGTATGTGTAAATGGGGGTTGTCAAGCCGCCTTCAAGGCGGCGTCAAGCTATGTGTAAACACATTTGGGTCAATCCACGTGAAATCAACCAATGGTGTTAACCCGACCCCCTTCAATTTTCTTCAAACTCGCACCAAATGTTCCCCCAAGTGTCTGACGGAAGATTCTGAAATATTTTGCCCCAAGGTCAAATGGTTGCTAAGATACAGCCTCCCTTAGCAACCACTGCGTGATCGAACAACTGAGTTTAAATAAAATTTGCTATTTTTGATTGACCACTGCAGCCAAGTTAGATGAGTTGCATTGCTCATTTCCTGTAAATTGAAAGAACTTTATAGTCTTAGCATGCACAATGTATTCTGGTGCCGATCGGACCACCCATTCTTACGCATGACGTCAAGGAAAATGGTGTTAAGCGTCAATGGCAATGTGTTCGGGTGCATGTTTGGAAGCTGATAACTTTAAAACTCAATTAGTTTAGACCCACTATTTTGCAGATATATACTCGTTTACTAGCTCTACCCACCTACCAAAAATTGATCAAAAAACATGCATCGTTTTCTCGTAGAGCGCCCTCAAAGTTTGATTTTTTTTAAAAGTTGCCAAGTTCAAGGTCTCAAATCACCACTCGTCCCATTGAGGATCGACACCAATTTTGGTGTGTTGATAGACTTTTACCTATATTTTTATAGGATACCTAAACTCTTTTGTGACCGAAATGTTAAATAGCTGATTTAAGCATTTGAAAATGGTTGTAAACACCCCAAAATCTATGTAAAATGACACATTGGATCTTAAGCACATTTCAAATTGTGATAACTCAGAGATGAAAAGCCAAAATACAATGATATCTTCTGTGATAATAGTATGTTATTAGTACTAAAAGAATATATATCACAAATACTTTTGTTTTTTTGTCAATGACCTCAAGAAATGGCGTCTGAAAATCACAGGAAACAATAAATCAGTCAATTTTCCGTAACCATGGTTACCATAATGGTGTTGATGTGTGTTTACATTGATTTCTAATTGTGTGTCATTTCAGTACTAATGGTGACTTTAAGCTGATAACTGCATAATTATCATGTTTTAATATATATTTTCTTTTAACTACACATAATACCTTAAGTCATGTTCATATCTATTGACCTTGACACCATTCTGAAAGAGCTGTATAAGCCTAAAAATTAGCATATTCTCAACACCAGTGAGCTTTACATCACATTTCAAAATCATTTTCCTCTCGCACAGAATGTCTGATTATGTCGATATATGCAGTATTGGTAGTCTGGAATTAGTATTTAGAGGATCTAGTATTATTTGATTTGCCTAAAATGACAATGACCTTGAAAATACACCTGGAAATCATAACAAAAACAACAATCATTCAAATTTCCAATAGTAGAATGTGGACACCGGCTTTGAGTTGAGTGCCATTTTAATATGAATACTGACTTAAGTTTGATAATTGCAAATCTGTTGCCCTTTTTGTTCCATTTTGAGCTGCAAATAATATTTAAAGTAAAAATAACATTGACCTTGACATAAATGTAAGATTAGTCGTAAATGTCTCCAACTGAGCATAAGTCACAGCATATATGAGTTTTACACTTTTATTTGTAGCTTAAAATGGAAGAAAATGGAACATAATTATCGGCTTTAAATTCACTATTGATATTAAAATGACACATTTTTTTTTATTGAAAGTCTTTGTAAAATGCCTTACAATAAAACTATTGATTTTTTGTGATTTTCAGCTGTATTTTCAAGGTCATTGTTATGTTAGATAAATTAGATGATACTATATACTCTAAACACTTATCAAAGTATACCACCACTGCAAATATCGGCATGATCAGGCATTCTGTCCGAGATAAAAATGATTTTGAAATATGATGTAAAGCTCACCGGTGTTGAGAATATGCTTTTTTTTTAGGCTTATACAGCTCTTTCAGAATGGTGTCAAGGTCAATAGATATGAACATGACTTAAGATAATTATGTGTAGCTAAAAGAAAATACATGTATATATTAAAACATGATATGCAGTTATCAGCTTTAAGTCACCATTAGTACTGAAATGACACACAATTAGAAATCAAAGTATACCACCACTGCAAATATCGGCATGATCAGGCATTCTGTCCGAGATAAAAATGATTTTGAAATATGATGTAAAGCTCACCGGTGTTGAGAATATGCTTTTTTTTTTTAGGCTTATACAGCTCTTTCAGAATGGTGTCAAGGTCAATAGATATGAACATGACTTAAGATATTATGTGTAGCTAAAAGAAAATATATATTAAAACATGATATGCAGTTATCAGCTTTAAGTCACCATTAGTACTGAAATGACACACAATTAGAAATCAATGTCAACACACATCAACACCATTATGGTAACTATGGTTACGGAAAATTGACTGATTTATTGTTTCTTGTGATTTTCAGGCGCTTTTTTGAGGTCATTGACAAAAAAACAAAAATATTTGTGATATATATTCTTTTAGTACTAATAACAGACTATTATCACAGAAGATATCATTGTATTTTGGCTTTTCATCTCTGAGTTATCACAATTTGAAATGTGCTTAAGATCCAATGTGTCATTTTACATAGATTTTGGGGTGTTTACAACCATTTTCAAATGCTTAAATCAGCTATTTAACATTTCGGTCACAAAAGAGTTTAGGTATCCTATAAAAATATAGGTAAAAGTCTATCAACACACCAAAATTGGTGTCGATCCTCAATGGGACGAGTGGTGATTTGAGACCTTGAACTTGGCAACTTTTAAAAAAAAATCAAACTTTGAGGGCGCTCTACGAGAAAACGATGCATGTTTTTTGATCAATTTTTGGTAGGTGGGTAGAGCTAGTAAACGAGTATATATCTGCAAAATAGTGGGTTCTAAACTAATTGAGTTTTAAAGTTATCAGCTTCCAAACATGCACCCGAACACATTGCCATTGACGCTTAACACCATTTTCCTTGACGTCATGCGTAAGAATGGGTGGTCCGATCGGCACCAGAATACATTGTGCATGTTAAGACTATAAAGTTCTTTCAATTTACAGGAAATGAGCAATGTAACTCATCTTACTTGGCTGCAGCGGTCAATCAAAAATAGCAAATTTTATTTAAATTCAGTTGTTCGATCACGCATTGGTTGCTAAGGGAGGCTGTATCTTAGCAACCATTTGACCTTGGGGCAAAATATTTCAGAATCTTCCGTCAGACACTTGGGGGAACATTTGGTGCGAGTTTGAAGAAAATTGAAGGGGGTCGGGTTACAAATCGTCTGAAAATTGGTTGATTTCACGTGGATTGACCCATTTCCGTAATTTTTTGGAGACGGCCTGACGTCCGCGTGAGGCCAACTCGATGTTTGCCTACCTGGTAAGGCTTTGACCGTTATGTGCGTCACCAGGTCTGTGCCGTTGGTTGCTTCCCCGCTCACCGTACACGTGAAGTTCTGGTCCAGGCGTTCCTTGGCATCCACGCTCACGGTCACGTCCATGTCGAACGTACCGCCAGGTCCAGCTCTCTTCTCCGAGGTGCCGAGCGGTTGCAGGTCCCGCCCGACACCGTCTTCCACGACGGACCAGACTACAGACACCTCGGGCCTAAACCCACCCACGCGGCACACCATGCTGAACTTAGGAAAGCTGCGCGAGGTTGAGGTCGTGCAGTGATTCGGTGAAGAGGAGACGGAGGGCGATGACGACGGTGTATCCAATGGCGTTTCATCGCACTGTTCAATCACAGGTTCGAATGGCAGGGCTGCATGAGAGTAGTGATTAGAACACAAAGTAATTTAAACGTTCCTTTGTTTATCAAATGGTTTATAACATCGAGCATCTATAAAAACCTTGCCCACATATCAATATTCGAGATGTGTCATTGGGATGGGTTAGATTAGCTGGGTTTAATAGGCGTAAGGTCAGATATATTACGCGATCAGTCAGACACGACTCCTAATTTTTTTATGAATATGTGTGCCATCTGGGTTTCTTTTTCGTTATCATTAGTTATTGTTTTGTTCTTAACTCTTAATTTTGAAGCAATCCAGCCTCTCAAGTTTAAAGAGATGTCTACAGAACATATCATTTCTTGTACCCATACTTTTGGAAAACCCATATCGTGCTTCTGATATTTCTGGCATACCTGCATGAGCGACTATGTCAGGATAACTCTCAATGACATAGTTGTGCAATGACTCCTAGGCAATACGAATATCATTTTCCGGAAGTATTTTTCAATTGATATTGGTAATACAAAATAATTTAAAAGCAAGCATATCGTCCTTCAAAATGGCATACTAAGCATGCTTAATATACGGAACGTTACCATGGTTATTGTGTTTTGACAACACACGGTTTGCGTCAGGTAGGGCTCTATTACGTGCAGCCATTAATAATAACACCTACGTAGTAAGCGATACTATTTTTATAGTTCCTGATGCTTTCTTATAGTTACCGATACTTTCTTTCCTGTATTGCTACCGATGCTTCTTCCCTACATGGTTATCGATACTTTCTCATAGTTATTAATACTTTCTGACATATAACGTAACCGATACTTTCTTACCATAAATGGCCAGATCCCACAAAACTTGGTAGGTTTCACTGCCTATCTCTGTGGAAACATCACACCTGTATGTCCCCTCATCGTCTACCCCCAGGTCGTGAATAGTGAGCGAGTTGTCTAGATTCAGGACGAATCGCTCGCCGATGCCCGAGCGCTCGCCCTTGAAGAGCGATGCCTTTAAGACTTTATCCTCAGGATGCGTCTGGTTAAGGTGATACCAGAACACCGCTCGGAGTTCGACGGAGAAGTTGCATGGGAGAGTCGCCTCGTGCCCCGTCCAGCCTACGGTAGTTGCGGTGTCTTGGATTTGCAGTGTACGAAGGATTAAATATGAACATGAAGGGGAGATGACATTTACAAAGAAAGGCAAGAATTATGTATATAAATGCGGAAGAGGGGATGTAGAAATCGAGATAATAGGAAAGTGATGGGATGGGCAAATCGGGTGAGAAAGGTGGGGAGCACATAAGTTGAACGTGTACTTTCATGTTGAACTGAGTAGCGTCCAATCCCCTAATCGATCCGAATCCTCGGTCACGTACGTCACTAGGGGCCGCAAGATCCATTATTTGGAGGACACTATACCCCCCCCCCCCCCCCCCCGATAGAGAAATATATGGGGCCCATATGGGCTAGATATGGGTTGATCTGGGCCTGGATATGGGCTCCATTTGGCCCATTTAGGACTCATCCATATTTTGCACCGTACACCCCGTCTGGAGCTCAAATGGGCCAAAAATAAACATAAAAAGGGGGTAAATCGGCCGCGGTTGGCTTATCCCTTTTGAAAGCTTGAACCCCCCCCCCCC
This sequence comes from Arbacia lixula, assembly GCA_963669155.1. Classification (NCBI taxonomy): domain Eukaryota; kingdom Metazoa; phylum Echinodermata; class Echinoidea; order Arbacioida; family Arbaciidae; genus Arbacia; species Arbacia lixula. The sequence goes on from OZ022594.1 coordinate 13,228,712, forward strand.
CCCCCCCCCTCCAAAGAGAAAAAGACATAATAATAATGAAATGAAATAAATAAAATAAATCATTATTGAGAACGCTCCAAGTCATGTGTCATGTCCTGGGCGGGCGGACCAAAACTAAATAAGCAATAACAGTAACAAAGCCCGCGGACCGATTTTTGCAAATACTTCAGAAGAGACGACTCAAATTTGCCGCGCACTGCTACAGAAGTGCTCATGAAACAGTCTCAAAACTTGTACTGTGGGCACCAACACAAGGAAAACGGGGCTGTGGAAGACCGGCTACTAACTACATAAACCGGATCACCAGAGATACAGAACTTAACCTTGATGAACTGGGACAAATAATGGTCAACAGGGATCAGTGGAGGACCATCGCCAACAATGTTTTCGACCATGGTCGACCATGATCATGATGATGACCTTCCAGTAACCTGATAGAGGGCTCGTAATAGCAATGGCCATTTCACAGCACATACAGCACATTATTATTTTTTTACAAACATCTCAGCCATGTCATTTTTACATGTTATTGCCCCGTTTTAGACAGGCCAACTGAACACACAAAAAAAGTAAGTCTCCCCCCCCCCCCCCCATAAGCAAAATAGCATAACTTTTTATTGAAGAGGTTTTGAGCAAAATGATTTGGTAGGATTGTTTCTTAACTCATTGACTAACTTCTGTGTGAAAATCACATTAATCCAATAAGTCATGCATGCCGGGGGGGGGGGGGGGGGGGGAGGTTGGGAAGGGGGTTGATCGCTCTATAGGTAATTGTCTGGGGATAATTCTCCTGGGAGTAGTTGTCCTCGGGGGTAATTGTCCTGGGGGGTAATTGTCCTAGGGGGTAGTTGTCCTAAGGGGGTAGTTGTCCAGGGGGTAGTAGTCCAGACGTAGTTGTCTGGGGGGTAGTTGTCCAGGTTTATTGCCATTTCGTCCAATGCCATTCCATCTAATAGCCATTTGGTCTGATGTCATTTCGTCTACCATCAGTTGGTCTACTACCCACATAGTCCAATTACCATTTCGTCCAATAACCATTTCGTCTAATGGCCATTTGGTGTAATAGCCATTTCGTCTATTATCATTTGGTCTAATAGCCATTTGGTCTAATGGCATTTTTGTGCCAATTGGTCCAATAGCCACTTCGTCCACTATCATTTCGTCTATCCCCATTTGGTCCAATAGCCAACTGGTCTAAAGGCAAATGGTGTAATAGCCACTTGGTCTACTTTCATTTCGTCCATGTAGCACTTGGTCTATCTGCATTTGGTCTATTATCACTTTAAGCAACAACGAGATTATGATACCGGCTGGGACGTCGCCCGGCTCAACAAGGTCCCACGATTCAACGGATGATGGACGGAATTTGGATATCGACAACGAGTTGAGCAACCTGAATTCATCGTTCGAGAATACTTGTGAAATATGCCTGCGCCAGTTCAGAGGGAAGAGAGGAGTTCGCATTCACCAGGGTAAAACGAAATGTGGTGAGTCTTTGAACCGTTTATTGTTTGTAAACAATAGTCAATCGGGGTGTGACGAGAGTTTGGTAGAAAACCACAATACTCATCAAACGCCACCAGAGTCTCGGGATGGAAGAGTTTTGTCTAAGTTAGTTCGTCGTCTTCCTATCAACTGGCCTAAAATGTCTAATCTGCGTGAATGGTCTGACTTTGATGATGAAGCAGAGAGAGCAGTAAAATCATTGATGTGTGGTACCGTGGAGCAGAAATTGAAGACCTATGAAAACACTGTTCATGCGATTGCTGTGGAATGCTTTGGTGTGAAGGTTTCGAATGATCATCAAAAGGCACGACCCAACAGGAGGATGCTACGACTACAGGAGCTTAGAAGATATCAAATAAATTTGCGTAAACGAATGCGGAAAGCACCAGAGGAGGAGAAGCCTGGTCTCCAAGATTTGAGTGACAGGATCCACGCTGATGTTCTCGCCATTCGAAAGAAGGAACGTGCCTGCAAGCGTAGGAGAGAAAGGAGGAAAGGAAGGAGCACCTTTATGCGGAATCCGTACAAATCTGCAAAATCGCTGTTAGAACCGGCTTGCAAGACGGAACTTAACTGCTCGAGAGAAGATTTGAATTCTCACCTGCGCAACACCTACTCATCTTTCTCAACTCAAACCTTTACTGCCTGGCAGGATGCAACTCCTCGCGATCCCCCCTCCGTCCCCTTTGTAGATGAAGCTCCGTCGTTCAGAGATGTTCGAGATATTCTACAGAAAACAAAGAACGGATCTACGCCAGGCCAAAACGGTTTACCCTCTAAGATGTACAAGAAATGCCCCCGCCTCCTTCGCCTTATCTGGAGTCTAATGCTAGTAGTGTGGCGGACGAAAAAGATTCCTGTGCAGTGGAGAGTGGCTGAAGGTGTGTACATCCCTAAATCCACTGCAGATGATGGTACGGTAATCACTGATTTTCGTCCAATTTCGCTATTAAATGTGGAGGCAAAACTCTTCTTCGCCGTACTTGCAAAACGTTTGGAGAAGTATCTACGAGTCAACGAGTACCTAGACGTGACTGTGCAGAAGGGAGGAATACGTGGCCACTGTGGCGTATGGGAGCACATTTCTACCCTGTGGGAAACCATCAAGGACGCAAAATCTACCCAGAAGAATCTTGCAGTAATCTGGTTGGATCTAGCCAATGCTTTTGGTTCTGTTCCTCATGAAGCAATTGCGTTCGCCTTGAAATGGTACCACATACCAGACACTACCATCGAACTTGTGAAGAATTACTACGCCGGACTTTACGCACGGTTTTCAGTGAAAGATTGGACATCTGACTGGCAGAAGTTTTCGATAGGAAGTTTTCGATAGTGAAGAATTACTACGCCGGACTTTACGCACGGTTTTCAGTGAAAGATTGGACATCTGACTGGCAGAAGTTTTCGATAGGAATCTTTATGGGCTGCACTCTGTCTCCGATCCTTTTCGTTGCCACTTTCAATTTGCTGAATGATTTCATCAGCGGACTTTCAGTTAAGCAATACAAGATGAAAAGCAAGGACATTGAGATTCCAATTATGAAGGAGTACATGGATGACATCACGATTTGCACCGCTTCAGAAAAAGCCGCCGAGGTCGTTCTCAACAAAGTAAACGCATTCATGAAATGGAGCAAGATGAAAATCAAGCCTGCCAAGTCTAGATCCCTTATCCTGGAAAGAGGGAGAGTAAAACGAGAGGAGCCCTTTTACGTCGATGGTCAGAAGATTCCAGGTGTTCACACGAAACCAATTAAATTTCTAGGACGCCTCATCGATGATGATCTCAATGGAAATGGAGCTCGTGTATCCATTGAGGAGAACTTGAAGACCTGGCTTCGTCTCGTCAATAAGACCATGCTGACTGGAACCATGAAATGCTGGATCTACGCCCATATCCTTGTCCCGAAGCTCCAATGGCAACTTCTCATCTATGACGTTCCCCTTTCCCACGTCGAGCGCATGGAGACGATGGTTGCCAAGTACCTGCGGAGATGGCTGGGCGTCAGCGTAAATCTCACATCTGTAGCTCTCTTTTGTAAGCAGGCGAAGCTCAAACTTCCACTTGAGGGACCGACAGCACTGCTAAAAAGAGTTGCTGCAAATGAATGCATTCAGCTGCGTCAGAGCACCGACAGGGTCGTCAATGCAATCAAGCCGGTTGTCAACTGTGGACGTAAGTGGAAGGCAGAGGAGGCAATCGACAGAGCAGAATGCAGACTGAAGTTTGACGACATGGCCAGAGGACAATTCGGACGCCAGGGAGTTGGAGCTTTGAAGAGGAGACTGCCGGTCACGAAGCTCTCCAAAAGGGAGTTTAGGACTGAGGTGTGCAAAGTGGTCTCGGGAGAACATGACGACATCTACTACACCCGGGCTGTGCAGATGGGAGTCCAAGGAGCGTGGACGGCGTGGGAGGCAGCAAAACAACGGAACATGACCAGGCGCACACTCTTGGATATGAGCCCCAAACTTTTGCAGTTTGTTGTTGGAACAACATACGACACTGTAGCATCTCCAGCCAATCTAAAGAGATGGAAGCTGAGCCAAGAAGACAGCTGCTCCCTGTGTGCTGAAAGATGCACGACTACGCATGTGTTGGCGGGCTGCCCCACGAGTCTTCGACAAGGTAGATACACGTGGAGACATAATCGTGTGCTCAGTGTTTTATCAAATGCCATTCAAGCTCATTTGACAGCTCACAACAAGAGACGAGATCAACCAGTTCGTTTTCCCCGGATTGATTTCGTAAGAGAGGGTGACAAGCCAAAGCGGCGGATCAATGGCAAAACCATTTCCAACTTCGTTTCAAGGAGCTCCGACTGGAAAATGGTTGCAGACTTGGAAAAGAAGTTGGTGTTTCCAGAGGATATCCTGGCTATGACATTACGACCAGATATTGTCATTTGGTCGTCATCAACCAAGACGATTGCGGCGGTAGAATTAACCGTTCCCGACGAAGGAAATATGCAGAGGGCTCACGAGAGGAAGCTTCTCAAGTACGAAGAACTACAACGGCAGTGTGAAGAGCGAGGCTGGACAACGTCAATCTGGCCAGTGGAAGTAGGTTGCAGAGGCTTCGCTTCACACTCCCTCTACTCGGTACTTCGTCGTCTCGGAATAGGACAGAGAGCAGCAAGAGATACAGAAAGGTCCGCTTGCTGCATCGCGGAGAAGTCTTCGTTCAACATCTGGTTGAGACGGAATGACCAAACATGGTCATTGTCTCAGCTTTGATGTAATAGTGGACCTTAGCAACGTGCGCGTATTGCTGTAAACACCCCGGCATCATCTTACGCGCTCAACTTTTCAAGAAAATCAGGTTAGTCAGTGGATTCGTTCGGCCAGGATCAGACGTTTTACGTTTACCGTCTTACCTCTGATTCAGAAACGAATCTAATTTCTAAAATCATTACCACACCCTGGCTGCTGATGACGAGTGTGGATTTGGCTACCTGTTTTTCTTTCTTTTTGGTACTCCCTAGCCAGGAGAGTATTAATACAGCCTATATGGGGTTTTTTTCACATTTGGTCTAAACCCATTTCAGCTAACAATCTTTTGGTCTAATTGCTATTTGGTCTAATCTAATAATATTGGGCTAATAGACACTACAGTGCCCTCTCTGGTACACAAGTAGTGCATGCCGAATCGACTCTTTTCCTGATTTGTTGCCCCCCCCCCCCCCCCAAAAAAAAGGGGGGGGGGAGGTGACGAAATTAAGAAGGAAATGAATTAAAATACAAGAGGTGATCTCCCAGGGCATGGCAGACCAATTATAGGTTTTCCCGGCCGAATTCGTCAAAACAGCAATCAATTTCATCAACATGCATTCATGTTCGGGAAATTTTGGCCCACTTGTCACTCCCGCGCTTCAATTTCAAACTTTTTTTCATTCAATTTCATATTGTTTCACTTAATTTTCTACCTTTTACATTCAAATAAGAGCGAGTTTCATTCAATTTCGAAATTCGTAATTGTCATTCAATTTCACCAAGTATTACTACAAGGGGAATTATCGCCGAATTGCGTATTCAATTTCACCTATAGGCAACCTCTTTGGCATTTTGGTCATCCAATTAAAAAAAAATCACATCCTTACTTTTTTGACCCGTGGAGCTTTTCTTTTTGTTGGGGGTGGGGGGTCGATCCTTTTCTGTAATTTCACATTATATGTTATTATTTTTCTCATAAATATCATTTTATTCCTTTTTCTTTTTCTTCATATTTTTTTATTTCATGTTCATTCATATTTTTCTTTTAATATTCTTTGTATTTCATTTTTATACGTTGCTTCATACAGTTCATTTTCGGGGGTTTATATGATGGATATAATTGTTTTCATTTGATCTTTATTGATCTTATTGATCTTCAGTGTATTGTCTTTTTTATTTGTTTTGTTACATTTTCATCTTTTTCATCGTTCATCATAATACTCTCTTGTTTTCATCATGGTAAATGTTGTGCACAGCTTCATCCGTAGATTTCCTGGCGATTCAGGCATCTAGGCATATATGTTTGAGAATGGTTGTACCACTGGGTGCATTTTGCAGGGGTTATGGTGTCGATGTACTGCACTGCAACCTCTCTCAGGATGGTGCAGGCCCTGTATGTAGCTTGCGGTTGAACTTACAAGAAAAGTCAGAAATAGCCCACCTTCTCTGACGACTGTTATCGGTGAATTGAGAGCTACAAGCTAATGAATCACATCGCCTTTCTTCATGCGAAACTGTGCATATAATTATTCTAACAGAAATGCACAAATTGACAAATAAGCATAAGATGAAAACCATTGAACAAATGTCAAAAATGTATGCCTGTTCACTAAATTGAATAACCGAACTCATACTGCAGACTATCCGGCGCGAATTTGAATGCTCCTTGCACGTTTTTGGAATTGAAATCTCGTTCTACATTTTTGTATGACAAAAATATGAAATCGCATGCTCCTAAAATTAAATAGAATGACAAATTTTACTTTTTGAATGATGATCTACACCGTCATTCAATTCCGCTCTAAATTGAATGAACCTACAGTTAATTCGGCTGCTGAGTTTACGAAATTGGGCGGGAAAACCTATAATAAAGAAGAGGAAGGGGGAACAAGAAGGAAGAACAGTGATGAAAATGAGAGGAAGAGAATTCGTAAATAGCAGGTTCCATTACAGTAAATTAAATCATTTCAGCTCACGCTCCGCGCTCGCAGATATTATTTATTGAGATACGTACAATGTGCTTATAGTTCGTAGTGTCGGAAATTCGTCATTTTAAGTTTGCGCTTCACGTTCGCATAAGTTCTTTCAGTAGATACCATCCTGCCATATTGTGTTCAAACACACATTACATTCTTCACCAACTATACTCCCATTCCATCACTCTATCACTTTCATCCGCTGGTATCTCCACGAACCCCCCACGACCATTACCCCCCATTATTGACCTCCATTCCCAGTATACTCTAATCCATGTCTCTATCCCCCAGACTTCATATAAACAATGACCACCTGCTTGACCATCAACATGCACTGCCATTCCTATGTATATCCAGGGATACTACCCTGGGACAGATATTATGCAGATGTAGAGAATTTAACGAATAAGGAATGCTCTGGATCTGGACTCCAAAGCGTATTCACGTGTTTTCAGAGTCCTTCTACGAGCTAAAAGTACACAATACATACATTCCTTGTTCTTTATTGAAAATGTGCTTAAACTGTCCAGTTTATTTATTTTTAGTGTGTGTGTGTGTGTGTGTGTGTGTGAGAGAGAGAGAGAGAGAGAGAGAGAGAGAAAGAGAGAGAGAGAGAGCGGGGGGGGGGGGAGCCAATCATAATTTTTTTAACCATTATCATCAATAATTTCAAGGTATAAAATTCATTTCGCAGCCCTCCTATTTGTATCAGTCGACGAACTGGCTAATGGACCGAACGGCTATTAGACGAAATGGCTATTGGACGATTTGGGAATTGGACGAAAATCACGAAATGGTTATTATACGATTTTAGAAGAACTTATCATTGGACCTAATGGTAGATGGACGAAATGATAAGTAGACGAAATGGGAGTTGATGAGGAGACGATGTGGATATTGGACCAACTGAAATTAGCCGACATGGCTATTGGACCAAGCGAAGTTGGACGAACTGATTAATGTACAATTTTGCATTAGCCGAAGTGGATTTAGACCAAATGGTTAGCAGACGAAATGGTTGTACACGAATTGATTATAGACCAACTTGTGATTAGACGAAATGGCTATTGGACGAAATGGGTGGTAGACGAAATGTTGATGGAGAAAATGGCATTAGACGAAATGAATGTAGACGAAATGGCTATTAGACGAAATGGCATTGGACGAAATGGCAATTTACCGTTGTCCAGGGGGTACTTGTCCTAGAATCCAGGCAATACATGTTGTATTCCCCTCAATATCAGTCCATATTATATTATTACTATTCAATCCAACGTGCACACACATGCTGTCATAGCATAATCAAACTTCAGAATGCATGATAATTCAGCTGATAAAACAGATGACGCGTTACCAGAAAAAAGAAACGAGTATAAATAAACTGTCCGTACCTTGTGACAACGATGGGTTGATGTGGAGAAGCAATGTGACGAGAAACAGCGGTAAAATATGACACGTCTCCATTTGAAAATATTCTGTGACTGTCGGCACCCAAAGGTCTGAGGCAATGTGACTGTGTAACTCCATGGTAACTGTATGCCAAACTCGTGAGAACACACAGGATTTGCGTTGAATGGCGATACAGCTCATCTGCGCGGTGTCAAAGTTCGGTGGGGATTCCCCCTCTCCCGCCGACCATCATGGGCGTGTGTATTATGAAATGCTGTGCACAAGGGAAGCGCACGCACCGCGGGTGACTGTACATGTACATTCCTTTTGTGTGCTACATAAATTTTTGCTTTAGTGTGTATTGCTTGCGAAAACGTGCATATTTGTCACACACAGAGTTAAGCACTGGTTTGGTTTACACTGAACTAGAAATTGGTTTGCAGTGTGTGTTATATGAGTAGGTCTATGTGCATATGTGTGGGCGTGTATGTAAATGTAAATGTCACATACGGTGCGTCTCTGCAATATAGGTTTTCCCGCTCAATCTTGAGGTTGTGTGTTTTAAATTCACATTATTATCACACGTATTGAAACGGATACAGCGCGACGGCCGACTTGTGCTTCAATGTGGAACTTTTCCGATCAAAATTCCCATTCCGAACACAGATGCCCTGGCTTTCAAATTATCATTGAAGCATGCCCGTATGGCAAGCCGTTTTAAAATTTATCAGGAATTCGATTTCTTGATATCAAGAATTGCTATTGCTTAACTACACAAAACCATTTCTTGATATCAACAATTTGAATTCTTTATATAACCGTTATATCAAGAATTCAAATTCTTGATATCAAGAATTCATTTCTTGATATCACGATTTCGATTTCTTGATATCAGAAATTCAATTTTTTGATATCAAGAATTGTTAAGTGACTTATTTTGAGCGCAAAATCATTGCAAGAACCAATTTGGATATCGAACTCAAAAGATATGCAGAATTGAAATTCATAGTTGATTTCTAGCGCAAAAGTAATGCAGTATTTGTTTTTTTTATTTCAAACTTTAAAGTTGTGCACGATTATATTGTGTTTATTTCTTGATACCACGAATTCGATTTCTTGATATCAAGAATTCGTCTTGTTTTGTATATCTGCTTAAAGGTTAAGCAGAAATCCATTGGCTCCGATTTCTTACTTTACATTTCAGCTCAAATTCACCCCAGCGCTTACATTGTCCCTCCGTCACGAATATGCCCGTTTACAATGGGCACGTGGCAATCGTACGCTTCAAGTTCCCCACTGTTTCCTTTATGGTCCCTTTATGTGTTTCATATTCATCATTGGGCTTTCAGAATGAACACTTTTGCTTTGGAATTCCAAGTCCTGTTTGAAACCGGAGACTTACGATTCCATGTATGTTACAAATGAACTACAATACTGTGACGAAAATGTATTCCACGATGTGTATTACACTCGCCCGTAGGGCAAGCCGCTTTAACATTTACACGTATTTCTTTTTATTATGAATTCGATTTCTTGATATCTAGAATTGACATTACTGAACTACACAGTACCATTTCTTGATATCAACAATCAGAATTATTGATATAAGGAAGTCGAATTTTTTATATCAAGAATTTAAATTTTTGATATCAAGAAATGGTTTTGTGTAGTTAAGCAATGGCCATTCTTGATATCAAGAAATCAAATTCTTGATATCAAGAAGTCGAATTCGTGATATCAAGAAATAGGAATAAATGTTAAAACGGCTTGCCATACGTTCGCGCGCATACGCACACACGGTCTGACTGGCATGTTATCGGAGTGCAGTTCACGTTTTAGGGCGTGTACATAATCGGTCAATTAAACGAGATTTAAATGAAATTTAAGATTGAAGTATATAAGTATAAGCCTAATATGACATTCAGATATGCACGCACACCTGTGCGGACCGATTGGAACCCACATATTTGAAGAACAAAAAGGTTCTTTGTTATGCAAATGAGGATGCCACGTATGAAACCCCGCATGTGACAAAGGAATAACCAGTCTTAAAAGCCATTTAGGGCTCACCCAACTCGAGTAAACGAAAGTGCAATTTAGGGAAGGGTAAAACAAAAATTGAGACTGCCGAAAAAGTCAGACACCCCATGCCCAGAAGTGAGGGACCTGATTCCTCATAGTATTCTTATAGTTCGTGGAATCATAATTAAACTTGATTAAACAATCTTGAAATTCGATTTAAATCTCGTTTAATCTACAGATTCTACTCCGAATTCAGCCTAATGAATCGGAATCAGGGATGGACATATTCAAAGCCGGGGTTGGGTGAGTCAGGAAAGCAATCACCAATACACGACTCGATCGTAGGACGCACAGAAACCTCACATCGTCCGCAAGTACAAGCATTCTTGAAGGATAACAGCATGGAAGCAATAGGACAAATATAATACTTCCTTGTCCATTGTTTTTTACAAGAAAATCAGACATAATAATAGAATCGGAGGTTCACCAGGTATTTTCCATAAACAGCCAAGTCTCTTCGCCCGTAACGGCGAATCAACTACACATGAACTACGTGTACATATTATCCATTATCGGAGTATATTCGGTGATGCGTAAATAATTCGATGCGAACGGCTCGCATTATGAGCCGTTAGATCGTATTCTCCTTCCAGGCTGCCTGTACTATTCGAAATTGAAAACTATGTGTGCGCGCTGCGAGTTTGAAGCCGAAGTCCCTATCACAACACGACCGAAATGCTTGCAGCAAGCCTCACATACAAAATAGGAATGGTGCCGCTTTTGGGCTGCTTTCAGAAACCACGGGTTTTCCTCGATAAACTCACTTTTGCTTGGAGCGGGCAATTTAGATAGAGCTACGAAGTTCGACTGCAAGCAAGCGGCGCAAGCGGAGCTGACAGAGACAGCACCCCGGCGCTCCCCGGTAGCTGTTCCTTTGGATTCCGCCGCAGATGTGTTTTCCTCAACTGTGTACGTGCAGACTCTGTGCGATCGATTGCGGCACTTGTTCACTGAAGAATATTTCCCATCAACTGATGTTTTCATGTTACGAAAACATCATAAAATAATGGATCATATTTCCAATAGGACTGTAGCTAAAGCGATAATACAAAGAAAACTGAATAACCGCTAACGATCAAGTAGGATTGCGATGCTAGCTTCGGTGAGTGCGCTGGTGTGCATAGCGCATGCATTAACCGCTACGGTAAATGCGTATGTGTATTGTACGTGTTTGACGAATAATAATCCCGACGTATTGAATTAGGCTATCTGCATCACAATTTGAAAATTGAATGCTCGGGTACGGATTCATTATGCCAATAACAAAAGTTCCACCGGATAGATCATCTTTTAATTTTTCGTGATGAAACCTTAATACTGTTTAGTTAACATACTTCCTTTACACGATAATCTAACCGGTGGCATTTTTAATATGATTTTTTCAAATCATTTATTTGGATAACGGTCGCGGTTTGCCATTCACTTTGCACGCGTAGGCGAAAGTAGGTAAACCGAGGGAGGCTCGATGATTGCGACATATTCTCCATTTTCGGAGAACTTGTTCATTCTCCGATAACGGAGAACGGCTTTGACTGATAAATGACAGTCAACTGATTCACTTAGACACCTTTCACAACAGAGTGAACAATACATCGTGTGGCTTTATGAGCGGTTTGTTTGTTATAAAAAAAAAAAAAAAGCAAAGGTCTTTAAAGACGTCCACCCAGCTGCTGTGGACATGAAGAAGTCAATTTTAGCACCACTCCACCAAGCCGTACTTGCCGAAGCTGATCTGGTACTGTGTCCTTGGAATTTGGTCGTGTCAACGCCTGCTCTCTTGAGAACAGTTTTCAGCCATCGACTGACAGTTTGTGAAGAATCATTGCGATGTGGTATGCTGATCGAGATAAAAGAAAACTAATTTTCCAGTCTATAGTTCATGGCCCTTTTGGGATACTCGCGCAAGACTTGCAGTACACAGATGCAATCGTCGTAAGGGTATGCTCGGAGTTTATCCGATCGCATGGTCTCAATGCCACGCTGTGTGCAGACGACTCCCAGATCTACACCATCTTTGACTCTAAGGACCGCGACAAAGCCATCACTGATCCGAATGCCTGCTTGAAGGATATCAGGAGCTACAAGAATTGCATTAAACGATTCTAAAACCAAAGTACTTCACTTCACTTCAAACTTTATGCCAACATGCAGCTTAGACACCAAAGTACAGATGGGGAATGACGAAATAAACAGCTCAGCCGTCGTGCGTCACCTTGGTGCAAAACTAGTCCAACATCTGACCATGTCGGCCCAGGTAGCAAAGACTTGTCAAGCTGCCACGGGAGCGATCCGCAAGATTGGCAAGATACGTGACCACCTGGACAAGGCTACAGCAGAAATGCTCATCCACGCATACGTCACATCCCGGCTTGATACGTGTAATGCACTTTTGGGGGGTCTTCAACTTACTCAAGTTAACCAACTCCAACACATACAGAACATATCCGCCAGAATTGTCACCAGATCTCGCAAGCAAGAGCACATCAAGCCCCTCCTCTATCGTCTTCATTGGCTCCCTATTCACCACTGTATCCAGTTCAAGATCCTGTTCGTAGTGTACAAATATCTCAACGACACATCTCCTCTCTACATCTCTGATCTCATCAAGGAATACATCCCAATCCGTAACCTTCGCTCCAATAACCAGAACCTTCTCCAGATATCCAGGACCAACACTTTCTTGTATGTATGGGGAACGTGCCTTTATAGCAGCTAGCTACACTATGGAACTCTATCCCCCTCCACATACCCAATGCCCCATCTGTTGACAGCTTCAAACGCGCTCTCAAAACATTCATGCTCTCCCATTAAGTACCCGATATAGTTTTGAGAACTCTTTTGTCTATTACGTTAAAGTAGCGACAAACCGCTTTCGTGTGTACGAAATGTCGGATCGGTGAATCGGTTGGTCGGTGCTAATCGTTGGATTAGTAGATCAGTAGGCTGATCGGTAATTGGATTGATTCAAGGTTGTGTATCGTACATGCGCATCTCTATATGCACTACTCAAAACAACGATCATCACGTTCAAGATTCAAATTGATTTTTCACACTTCAAACAAACATGATTTATGCACAATGAAGTTTAGTATGCCAACTACAATATATGCGCCATGTCAACAAGCATGTTAAAAACTTTATCTTTTGATCATCACGTTCAAGATTCAAATTAGTTTTCATATAAAACGAACATAATTATACACGATGAAGCTTTGTATGAATATTACACATGTGCCATAGCAATAAGTATGTGAACATTTTCATCTACTTATCATAACGTTCAAGATTCAAATCAATTCTTCACACCTATCAAACAAATATATACACAATTATAAAATAATGCACAGATGTGAGTGCGTTGGGGCCCGTGCATATATATACACAATGAAGTTTAGTATGCCAAGTACGATATAGTATTTACAAAAGCGCCATATAGAAACAAGTATAGTTAGTGGCCCATTCTCACCGCGGTCTTCTTAATCGACGCACTGGCAAAAATGCGATTAAGAACGCAACGGCAAGCGCGTTACGCGTGAGACTACAGAATTACCGTCGGCACAACAGTTTCGGTCAAGCTATCAATTGCGAGTATAAAAAAAACACAGAAGTTTCATCAAATTATCGTCTTTTAACATTTTAAGGTACGAAAAAATCATGCGCGTTCCGAGGAAATACGATCGAAATGAAGACTCTTATGAAAGGCAGTCTATTTTTTTCGGACCTAGTTCCATTAAACATCTAGAGTAGCCTTGAAGGCAATCGTAAGTGCGGCAAGAATGGTCCCCCATCATATGTTCACATTTTTATCTATTGATCATCACGTTCAAGATTCAAATTAATTTTCATTTCAAAGGAACATTATACACGATGAAGCTTAGTATGACTACTACGATATATATTACACATGCGACATAGCAATAAGCATGTCCAAGATTCAAATTAATTCTTCACACCTATCAAACAAACATGATTATATACAATTACACATTACACATGTATACAAGACACTTTTCCGATACAATAAAACCTTGTATTAATTATCTTTTCAGAGGTTTGCTTGCTGCCATGCAATATTGTAAGCAAACTAGCTGTCCTATGTATTTTATGTTACCAGTATCAATGGGGAAAATGAGTGCATACGCCATGACAATTGCGCATGGGTTTAATTGGGCGCGCATATTTTAACATGCGAGAGGCAGATTTGAAACAGATGAGTAAGCCCCTGTTTCTCCTTTTCTTTTCTTCTTTTTTTTTTTGGTTTAAACTGAACCCATTGCGGTTTTCGTGGAAAGTGGTTTGTATGTATAATAATAATGATAATATTAGATTTCTTTCGTGGTATATCAAATATATTGCATTCATCAGTATGAATATATCTGATATACCACTCAAGTGCATCCAATATTGTATAATTATTGCACATACAAGCCACTTTTCGATACAATAAAACCTTTTATTAATCATCCTTTTGGAGGTTTGCTTGCTGGCATGCAACATTGCTAGCATATTAGCTGTCCTATGTATCTTATGTTACCAGTATGGGGAAAATGAGTGCATTATTGCTACAATTATCATGATTATAACAATTGCCCATGGGTTTGATTGTGCGGGCGCATTTTTTAGCATGCGCGAGGCACATTTGATACAGGTGAGTAAGCCCCTGTTTCTCTTTTTCTTTTTCGTTTTGTTTAAATTGAACCCGTTACTGTTTTCGTGGAAAGTGGTTTTGTATATACAATACTATATATTATTGGATTTCGTTCGTGGTATATAACATATATTGCATTCATCAGCATGAATATATGTGATATACCACTCAAGTGCATCAACTATTATATAATAAATGCGCAGTTGTCATGGTTGTTGGTGCGTTTGGGCCGTGCAGCGCACAGTAGGAGGGTGTTTACTGTGCACTGCACCGCCTCAACGTCACAAACGTTAAAAGAGTGCATTATCTGTTTTATAAGACAGGTCTGTATAAAGGTTATTACACTTAGGTCTACCAGCACCTTGAATATTTTGGCGCATCTCCCATATTGCAAGAGTTTACACTGCGAAGAATTCAAATTGCTGCTTTCACGGACGTCTAATTCAAACACCAGCTCATGTAAAAAAAACAAAAAAAAACGCTCAATCAAGCGCATGGGCTAATGCATATGCAGCTAGCTTGCGCACACACGCGCATACACTGGATATCAGCCCAGAGCAACCTACATGTAGCTTCCATGGAGTTAGACACAAAAGGAAAATGCTGCACGAAAATTGCACAGTGCTGCACAACAAATGTACGGCTGGAATAAGTAATAAAATCATTGCATAATCACGTGACTCGCATGCAGGATTCATATTGTTACATTCTTTAACCTGTCTTATAACGGAGTTTAGTATTTCAAGTACGATATAATATTTACAAATGCGCGATAGCAATAAGTATGTGAACATTTTTGTCTTTTTATCATCACGTTAAAGATTCAAATTAATTCCAATTCAATTCAACGAAACATGATAATACACGATTTTAGTTTATGATAGTATACGACATACGCAAAGCCATAACAATAAACATGTGAATATTTTCATCTACTGATTATCATGCTCAAGACTGAAATCAATCATTCATTCAATTCAAACAAGCATAATTATACTAATTATACACAAATACAAACCGATAAGTATTACATTAGCTAAGATGGACAGAAGTTAGAAATTGGTCAGTACCTGCCTTAGTAGAATGATTCATTCATTTACCCATCATTAATTCATCCGATAGCAACATTAACAATAGGATTGGCACAAATGGTGGTCATTTGTCAATTTCTGTTTGACACCCACCTGTAAACAAAGGGAAGGTACTCAGCCATAAAGCAACCGATTGTTACGAAATTAATGTTAAATTACAGTGGATATCAGCCAACGGGCTGGTGCATAAAATGGATACAATTTTCACAACTTGTTTTGAGGGTTAATAATATTATACACAAATGAAATAGAGCAGCAGCTTGTGTAGCACACCACGGGTTAAGAGAGAAGAGTCCGAGACAGGAAGACAGATGAAGAAGATAAAAGGTGCACGGGGCAACTTCGTTGGTCAATTCATCATATTGCTATCAAAGAGTGTACATTTTAGTTTACGTTTAAGGTTGGGTTGTTCCGACTGAGTTAATTCGGGACGCACAATTTGTTCCAAAATTGAGGCTGATTGTAAAGTTGTAGTTCTGATTTTTGAGAGATGGAAGTGATCCTATAACATCGTAGGGTAGCTTGGCTGTATCGGCTTTTTGAGAATAATTGTACATTTTTCAAAACAAAGTATATGTAACACACTAAACATATTGGGACACCTATATACTAAGTTAGCTAATCGACGTCCTTATTAAATGCCTCTTTTAAGAAGTCGCACTGACATGAAGATTTGACGTCTACGATTGCCAGTCTTCTGGATTTCTGCACCAATATCGCATAAAAAAAAATTATATTAGAAGACTACTATGTTGTCTGGCAAGGCGTTATTGTGATTTCTTTTTCAGTTTATTATCTATTACCGATATCTAAACTGGGAAGCATATCCAGTATTTTTATGGGACCCCGTGTTGTACAAAATACACAAACAGCTTGAATATCACATGCGCAACACAACATAAAAAATAGATATATTTCAACCTGCTACAAATACAATTTTGCGCAATGTTATCGACGTTAACAAAGTTTTCATACAGGTCTCTATTATAATGACTTGGCTACGCATGTAGTCGAACAAGTTTCTTTGTAATCTGACTTTTGTAAAACGGAAATAAATTGTAGTTCATTATGGAAATCATAAAGCTGTGAGAAATAATCTGTTTTGTTTGTAGATAAGAGTGGTTCCGATAACTTTTGAATGAAATCAGACATTTTTTACAAGGTTTATACGTCCATGTATTGACAAATTGGCATTGTTACTAAAATGTTGCGTTGCGATTTTCGGTAGTCTGCCGGGACCCACTGGGCATTGTTTTGTTTAAGGTAGTGGTTAGTAAGACAAGGTCTAGTTCGAGAGCTTTGTATTTCATTATACTTTTACTCCACAATATCAAACTTTTATCTACCAACTTGTCACATTAATGATACAGCAACTCTAAAATCACAATCTAAAAAAGATTATGGTTCATCATCACGGAAGTTTCTTCCTTTTTTTATATATATTTTAGAATCTACTGAAATGTGGCGCTACAACGTGGCACAATATAGCTACACGTTAGCATGTGGTATGATGTAACGTTACATGTGGCTACATGTTATCATGTGGTATGATGTAATATCGTGGATTGCTAAGTAACGGATCCTCGTCATTACCAAAGCTCTTTCGGCATATGCAGATTGTCCCAATCAAAATCACAACGGCACTTTCCGCAACGATAACTTTAAAGATATTAAATCAAGCACAATGATAGTTCAGGGGATTAAACTACATGTATTTATTTCCACACTTAACCACTGTTTGTAAAACTCAGAAATATTTCTTTCTTTTAGTTGATTTAGTTTATTATCTATGTCATCGGATTGATTTAAAAGTATCATGCCGTTACTTTCGTAACAGAACGTCACACATTCCACATGCGCAGCTCCTTAGATGCAAAATACGCATCTATGTGAAACAAAACAATAGGATCCCAAGTCGCTACATGGTCACACATCCACTTCTTGTTTGACGCTCTTCTTGTTCTGCGATCTCCAATTTGTAAAAGTTCAGATCGCAGGTTCTCAAAGCGAACTTTAAGAACTCCAGAAATACAATATCCTTTTCGACGTCCTCGACATGGTTGTCGCTGGTGTAGTTCTCGAAGAACCAAATGTTTTCTTTCGGGATGCTAGTAGTAACGAGATCAGCCCTGACATAGTCCACGTCCTTGATGTCGTCCTTGTGTGTGACAACCAGCAGTGGTGAGCGGTCTATGGTAAAAACACAACATATAACGAAGAGCTTGCTTATAAAAGGTACAAGCGTGAGAGCTATCTTTCTTCGGGCCAGCCCCATAATTGACGTTTTTAAAGGAAAGTGGCAAGCCAGAGTTGATCTCGAGCATGTCGAAAGAGGCAGAAGTGTCTCAAACACACATCTAAAACATGTGCAATAATCGGCGTGACATCACAGGCGCACTTTAGGACAGCTGCGACTCCCGTACAGTACCATCACGACGCCCCCCCCCCCCCCCCCCACACACACACACACTTCCACACCCCTCCCGTATACGATCGGCCGCTGCTAAGCTATGGAAGGCCATGACTGCCACAACTCATACTCACACGTATATGAATTGTGGCAGTCATGGCCTTCCATAGAGAGCAACGTGATTCCAAAGATTAGCTAGCTGCATGAATGTCCCCGCAAAGTGCGCTTGCTACGTCATCATGTCATGTTCGCGGGCGGCAATTTTAATAGTTATTGAAATATAACTCAATAAAAAAGAATGCTCTTAAAATCAGCTGATTAGAGTTACAATGTAAGGTCTGCTATCTCGGTCTGGTAAAACAGTTCATACCAAATTCAAAATCCTACTGGTTGAACTGATCTTAATTCGAATCAACTGGTACTTGTATTCCTGAATGCCCTCCTAGGACATTCTTAATGTAAATTAGGGAGGGTTTGACCACGCCCAGTGCGCATTATTAGCCAGTGGAGGGAAGCGTTTTATTCATAAAGAGCATATCACAATCACATTATATCATCCGGACTTTCACCTAGGTTTCAGCCATAGAGTTATATAAACCTAGTACGTATTTAACTCTATGGTTTCAGCCTAACTCTGTGGCAGCGGAACCATAGAAACATTAGGTTATACCTTAGATTTGGAATTGTCGAGAGATTTTTTTTTATGAAAGGTGAGCGCTGTCAGAAGTTGTAAACACGATCCATGAACATCTTGAACGTAAGAGTTTACGATGATTATATGATATGTGGGTGCGTTTAGCCGGAGGGGGGGGGGGGTGTAGTGTCTTTGACATTGATATTGTTTGAATACACTCTTTGCACATTGATCTAAGAGATCTTACTGTAAAATGTTTGTATCTCCTTGGTGAACATGCTGATAAAACCCATTGCTTGAGCGTTTCCCGTTGGCCTGAAAAGGAAAAAAATGGGGAGGTGAATGCTAAGGTGAATGTGACGATTTTATTCAAATTACACATCATAAAACAAACACCATAAAAACATCATCAAAATATCAAACATCATCTACTTAAATGAGAATGGAGCCGTGATTAAATGCTGATAATACAGGCAGACAAGTTATGGTTCATTATTTTATCCAAGGTACACACGTGATGCTATGGATAGTGTCTTCTGTCCACATGGTTTACAAGAACCAATGATGTTTAAGCACATGGATATACAGTACATCGCTTTGAACAAGGTTTGATGCCGCCAAGTAATATTCATAACTAGTCCTGATACTGGCCGTATTTTATCGTTCACCTCTTCTCCCACACACATTACGCCACTGATTCACATAGTACGCACACCGCGCCAGACCACTGATCACTGATTGCGCGACTCCACGAATCTGTCTGCCCGATTATTTCAGGGTGAAAATTTTTTGTATGTGATGCGCCACCAACGTTGGTTGTCGGCGGATTGCTAAATACAGTCCAGGGGGTGGACTAATTCATGACTAGCAAAAACTAGTAAAACTAGTTAGATTTTTATTTATTCTACGGGAGTTATAGTACCTCTGACCTTAAAATTTCACAGTTGGTATCCCGGCCAACGATACGTGCTAAATATGCAAACTTCCATGAAGTTTGCAGATGTTTGTAAAAGGGACATCTTTAAGGTTTACAATGCGACAGTTATCATGATTTACGAAAATTCAAAAAATTCAGTCTCGCCTCACGCCTGGCTTTTTTTTTTTTTAAATATCGGCCGTTTTTTTTTTCTTTGGAGTTTTCTGTTTTAATCAAATTTCATTTAATCTAATTTAATTTAATTTAATCACCACGCTGTCAGTGACGTTTTATTATCATTTTTGATTATTTCTCCATGACGCATGAACATTTTTTTTTATCTATCTATCTATCTATCTATCTATCTATCTATGTATATATATACATATATATATATATGAGAATACGTGCACAATGCATGCGCGTTAAACATGTACCCAACAACTATTGCAATTCACAGATTATCAGATAAAATCTGAAGTACTTACGCTTTCAATCACTCTTAATCAAAATTCAGTGCATACGTACCTGGAACAGTAAACGAAGACCGGGCAGTGCACATCATTTTCTTTCTTCTCAGACCTTGTCAGAGGCTTTGTGGGGTCAAGGCCACGTTCTCCCCCTATCGAGAGTATACACAGTCCACACAATCACTGCATTTACAGCTCGCCTCCAACCATAGAGCTATAAATAATAACACCTTAAGTAAGACCTAACGTCAAACACACAAAATAGTAAGGGTCCCCCCCCCCCCCTCCTAAACAAAATAGGTAAATAGCACAACTTTATTAACGAAGTTTTGTGCACTACTTGGCAGGATTGTTTATAAACTTCTTGACTAACTCTATGTAAAAATATAATCCATTTAGTCATACATGAGTGAGCACAAATTAAAGGCAATACTGTCATTTTTCAAGGGCAAAACGTGGCTTAAATTATAATTTTCTCATGTAACAAACTTAAATAAGCTGCATGCATGAAACGAGTACTTTCTATCAATCGCATAGGTGAATTAAAGGGGGAAAATATGTTTGTGCATAAATTTGAGATTACGTCCCAAGAGACATAATTATGTGCCGAATTTTGTGACCGTCGCGCGTATCGTTGCCGAGATCACGGGGAAGGGGGGGGGGGGCATCATGCACCCCCCCCCCCATCCCCGTTAATAGACTAGTCTATGGTGCATGGTTGAGAGAACGCATATATAAAGGCACAATGAATATCATTGCATTATTTCACGTAAATGAAAGGTGAACGTCACTATTCTTGCTTTAACGTGTGTCATACAATCATACATTTTCCACCTTGTCATGCTTGAGCAGTTGCTTATAAAGTCCAGTTTAGTTCAAATATCAAATGAGGTGCCAGGACGACTTATTCATGATTTTAGGATTTAATGTGCTACTCAATGCCTGCAATGGCCTCCTCACTCATTATCTGATATTGTGTGATATTCCATGTTAACATTTCTAAGCCAAGCAAGTACAACAATTTATATCAGTAGTTGTAATCCAATCAGCATTCTCATCAAATATCCTGTTAAGTACAGAATGACTGGTAACACAGGAAATATTCTTTATGAATTATCAAAGCTACAGGGTTAACATGCAGGTCTCCCATGAAACTAAAAAAAAAAATATATATCAATTGACTTGGCAACACATATTTTTGCTTTCTGTTTCTTTTAACTCACTAACCATGGAAATTCAAAGGGAAAATGTAAATGACAATATCATTCCATGTGTGAGGAGGTCATTATAGGCATAGAATTATACCTTAAATCCTAAAATACTTAATTAGTCTTTCTCTCATCATATTTGATTTTTATTTCATCATTCAAATTTGAGATTTTAAATTTTAATTGTGTTTCTCCTCAAATGTGACATGGACAATGTTTATTAAACACATTTAGCAAGACAGATAACATTCACCTGTAAAAATGTGCCGTGATTTTGATGGTGTTGAATATACTAATTGTGCCTGATATATTGTGTTCACTCAATCATGCAATATTGACTACAATATCAGAATAGGTTTGAGAAAGTTGATAACGGATAAAATGATATACTGTACATACGATGTTTAAACATATGCATTTATTCCATATTATATTCCACATACAGTACTAAGAATGTTGCTATATGTTGATATATACAACACAAAAACGCATTGACGTTGAAGTTTGACGCACCCGCACGACCTTGCTATTAGCGTGGAAATGGCTCAAAATTTCAGGATGTGATGTATGTAGTGTCAGAAACATGAAACCAGTATAAAACGGAATTTGGACGTTCCGTTCGCGTTATGCACGATAAAACGCGCGAGAGCAAGGAAATTTTTTAAAATGCTTGAAATAGCCTGAAACATATGCAAAACAATTTCTAGTTGATTTGGAGCTTTTTTTAATTTTGTGCGCGCGTTATTGCACTAATGTACGCGCACGCGCGCGTTTTTATTCATTGAAATTAATTGTCACGTCATTAACTTCATGCATGTGAAATTTCATAACATATAAATGATTGGTTCAAGAGATATATCCCATAATCGATTTTCATTAAATTGCTCGTAGATGACGTCATGATTATGTAATGACCTTGGAATTGTTGCGGGAACATGTTCTCATACATACCTATACATGATGAAAATTTCATGAAACATGACATGTGTATTGTTGAGATATAGATGCCGCAAAAAAGTGGGGGGCATGGAATAAAAATAAGAAGAAAGCAAATTCTAACGAAATTAGAAGGTGATATGTCGGTGTACGACAGACCACCTAAATACACTAATTTATACATGGATAATGAGACTTACGGATCTGGCCCCTGATGTGAAACATGTTGTTATCAGCGAAGTCCTTCATACCACGGTTGTCCACGATGCGTGCAAGTAATGGTGTCCCGCTTCCACCGACGAGGGGGTATGGGAGA
This sequence comes from Arbacia lixula, assembly GCA_963669155.1. Classification (NCBI taxonomy): domain Eukaryota; kingdom Metazoa; phylum Echinodermata; class Echinoidea; order Arbacioida; family Arbaciidae; genus Arbacia; species Arbacia lixula. The sequence goes on from OZ022594.1 coordinate 13,251,507, forward strand.
CGAGCGCTTGTCTTGCCCCCTCCTAGGACAGAGCCTTCCTCCGACAAGCTTGCATACTCACCTGTCAGGTCAAACAAAATATTACTTACGCCCTTCTATGCCTTTCAGTACACTGTTCTATAAGACGTGTGTGCAACAGAGCGTCACAAGCACATGTTGCTACTCTTGCACGGAAAAGTTTAACGGGCGAGAATCATCAGTGGTTTTCAGAGTTTTCAGTTTTTCAGAGTTTTTCAGGACTTGTTGGTCGCCCGTAATTACGGGCCTGTGGCTTTGCCCTTTTTGTCCTTTGTCGGTAACTTGTTACCGCCGGTCAATGCGAGGCGCATCAACGGTCTATTGTTGGTCAAGTACCCGGATACGCCGGCTATTAGTATTGGACCATTTATGAGCATTTTTCAGTTAGTGCGCTGCACTGACCATAGGGTATTTAAACCCCTGCTTACTTACAATTTTGTATCACACCTGACGAAGTGTTGCAGCGGCACACGAAACGTCGTGATCTTTTCGATTCCGTTTACCTTACATTGCGAGACAAACGATTATCAGTAGCCACTTTTTCATTGCCCACTATTCTGAACCATACATTGCAACTAGAAAGATGCAGGCATGATACATTCTCAGTTTGACCTCCTTGTTGAAAAACTGCCATAGTAACATTGATTACAAAGTTTTTAACAGAACGTGCAGTCGTCTGCGTATTTCAGAAGTGCAGTTCCCATCATTTGGAATAAATATTCACAGGTATTGTCATACTCTGGAACTTTTCTCCATTTAGATGAATATCAATGTCCTCATTGACCCTGTCACGTTTTATTGTCTTTCTTTTTCAGTAATCGTGAGTCCACATTGATTCGTACAACTGCAGAAAGCACATACACTAGTGTTGTTATCTAAGACACAGAATGGAAAACTATTGTAGTTATTACATAATGCAGTTTGACTTCTCACGAAACAATTGAAATTGTCCTCTTTCGTGCATATGAATAATCACGAGCCTGCCACGGCAACTTGATGAATTATTGCGAAAAGGTTGGAGTGTTCTTATCCAATTCTATATGTCTTCTGTTTCCTTGTCCAATTCTTTTGCTTTTATTCAAATTAACTTGTCAGAGTTCAAGGTTCATTCTCACTTATCTAATCTCCATCCCGCATATCAGAAAGTGTCACCCCACAATGCATTGCGGAACCCTATTCATAGCTCGCTTGCAGTCTTGTCCGTTTTCGGTCTAGTCTTGTCTAGTCTTGTCGCACTTATGTGACCGGAAGCGGACGTGATTGCCAACAAGAAAGCAGATGTCACTGCAAGGGGTACTACGGGACGACTTTCCACCTTATATGTGGAATAGAGAATTAAATTCACTTACCTGATAATGCATATACCAACGAGTTAATGAAGGCCGACTTCCCCGTACCCATCAGTCCGAATAACGCGATGGTGACGGGGGATTCCCTCTGGCCGAGTTGGACTTTGCCAAATTGTCCAGGTATGTAACCTCTTATAGCTGCTCTCAAACTACTTCTTTCCTCCTGGCGTTTTTGAGCTACAAAATTGTAACGTTTCAGTGGTTATCGTTAAAAAGAAGCATACATGTCAAATACGATAGAGCAAGCACTAGAATGTTTTAAAGGAAGAACGGTTCAAAGCAATCAATCCATTCATATTGCAAAGCAAATATATGAACACTATTCCTCAGCACCACGAAGTCAGAACAAAAATGTACACCTTGGTATCAAGTTGTACTGCAATGTATACACGTTAATGTGTATTCATCTAACATCCATCTGTCCATTTATACAATAAAACAAAAAACAAATATGTCTCTCTATTTATCCATAAAACAGACACTCTGCCTGTACAATGGTGCATTTATAATACGAGACAAAATAATGAGAATAGCCTGAACATCTTTTGCATTGATGTGATCAACAAAACGGAAAAGAACTAGAATGATTTTGGTCAAAGGGCATTTTTTTGGTAATCGGCTCTTGTGCCAGGTTTGTATTTTGTCACAAGTAATGTACACAAATTCCATAGAGCAGTAGAGCAGCATTTTGCTTGGCATATGGAGGCTTAAGATACGAAAATATTTTTGTTTTCTACTTTGGTTTTCAGTCATTTGCATGATGGAATACGATATCTTTTTTTTCTAAAAACAAATTAAATTGCTTCTGTGATGATTATCAAGGTGGTGGTTCTGTCATATTTGTCAAACTTGGATGTCTTGTGGCCTATCACAAATTTGAAATCCTTCTTGAAGTAAAAGGTTAATTAGATTTGTAGTTACCGCGATTAAATTGAAAGCTATGCATGATTTGTCGTTGATAAATCAATATATGTATGCCCTGCATTCCTTTAGCTTCACTAAGGCAATTGACCTTGGATGTTCGGTTGATTTTACCCGGATTGTTTAAAGTTCATCGGATCTTTTCTAATTCATACAGGTGCCAGCTTGTATTCAACAGCTCTTGAGATATTGGGGTAAAATAGGGTGATGACGGACGGACAGAATCTTTTTTCTAAGGCCAATTTTGGCGAATAGGTAAGACTGGTACCTCGCATCAAGCGTCTTCCTTCCTCAGGATCAACTCCCTCTTCGTCTGCTTCGGGTCTCCTCAGACACGGTATCAGGTCAAGAATGGCATGACCTACGGGATGTATTCGTATGAGACAACCACAATTGACATCTATTGTCAGTTAAAATGAATAGTTCAGGGGATAGGTCAGCCCTGAAGTATTTGTGTTTCAATTAAAGCAGAGAAATGAAAGAAACATATTAGTAAAGGTTGATGAAACAGGGAAATCCGTCTAAGGATCAGAACGTTATTTGATTTTAAACGTTTGATTTTTTTTCGTAAACGCATGTGTGTAAAAACGTATTTCCAATAATGTATCAAATGCACAAATAAAGGATGCATATCTTTTTGAGAAAATGAACATTTTCGAGCGAAGTATAAAATAATTTTTTGAACACCTAGTATAAATCTCCTCTTTAGGTTTATCATTAAAAAAGAGTCTCGTTATCAGTATATCATCATTGCATGATAGTATTTGCATTAGCATTGTCTTTCAGTTATTATTAAGTCTTATTTTCATATCGATATCAATTGAATGATATCGGTAGTTTTATGTTTGGTGAAACTACTAGTACAGTATATAGAAGTAATTTCGATGTTGGTATGGATATTATTTTATCTGCATGTATTGATACGATATATCGATTTGTATCAGTGGTTTTCCCAATGTGCCATCGGATATTTATCATGGTTCTTTCCTGCCGCGTTGTATGGTCCCCATGATCACGGTATTTCCATTGTAGTTGGTGCGGTAATGAAAGAACCATGGAGCCGTCATATTACCATGGTATTTTAGGGGTATCTTCGAGGCTTTTCGACTCACCACTCATCACCATGATAATGGTACCACGGGAATAATCAATTCAGTACCAGAAATTAAAGTGGCATAATTATTAGCGTCAGTGTTAGTACCCTGGAGTATGTATTATCAGGGATGTGTTAGGAAGGAGAAACAACTCGAGCATAATTTATTCAAACATCTGTATAGATATTAAAGCGTGCTCATGAGTGTCAAAGCATTCCACAATCACTACAATGCTTTAATGTCCCATGCTTAGCACCGCCATTTAGCTGCTGTCAACTTGGAAAGAAATATCTTTCATTCCCTGTTTTGTCGTTTGAAGCTGTTATCACATTTTTTATGCAATTTCACGAAAGTTAAGGCCAGCACCACTAAAGATCCTGGACTCAATTTTCTTCTAATTAATTGTTAAATGATGTACAAACGGAGATATAAGATAATATTCTTACTTACACAAATGACAATTTTCTTCACTTTCCGGATTTTTCCGGAAATGTGGGATTCAATCTTTGTCAAAATTATATCATAAGCTGTGCATTTTCACCAACAGCGTTTGCGTGTACTTGCGTGCGGCGGAGATATTTTACTAAAAAAAATATTTTTGTTTGCTGATATCTCTTTTCCTCACAAAAGTACTGATGCAATCCAACAGAATTGGACAAACGAAATAAGACTCTCTATTTCTTTTGTTCTCTCTGAGAAACCGTTGCTACGCAATCCTGTTCGTTATTGTTCAAACACCTGAAAAGCACATGCTGAGACCACATAATTTTCGGCGGTGCCACGCATGGGTTCAAAGAAAGAAAGTTGCTTCATATCCTTCCATAACACATCCCTGGTATTTTTTATTCCTAGTCTGACCTCAGTATCAGCATCTATACATTACCTTGTGGGGGAAGTCTATCCCGCTTTCGCAGATACAATGCCAGTGACAACAACACCAGTACCACCACAATAAAGACCAAAACTATGCTAAAGATGGCAATCACTGCCGAAACCCCACTGGAGAGTCCTTTCGGTGAAATGGCTGAAAGAAATGATGGCAGTAAGGTAAGCACACAATGGCTGATATAATGACACCCTGCATGTATCGCACCGGAGGTAGATTAAATCAACCGAGTGATATATGTTTCCCATATGCCCCTCACAATCTTTCATATATTTATGAGCATATTGTGATATCACACGTTATTCACTAGTAAGATTAATTCAACATTACACATACTATTTAGCAACTGATCTTTTGAGCTGCCAATGCTCACAATAGCAGGACAGATTGACATACCATACCAGCTCACAACCTTTCTTACTTCATCGCTTGGAAATGCTGACATGGCATAATCTAAATGGTTGTTAGGTGGTACTCATTAAAACACCTGTTATTCTATTGTGAGCGTAAGCAGCTAACTAGTTGAGTTGCATGATATTGTGTATTGTTATATTGATTTTTCCTGCTAGTGAGTGACAGGTGATGCACAAGGTACTCGGAATGATATTAAGGGGCGTCTCCTAACTATGGGAAGAAGACGTTGATAAAAAATTATTTTTAAATTATGGGAAACATATTTTCACGGATTTTATACGGCTATTTATTTCCTAATATATGGACCAATATGTACCAATAGTAAACCTTGAAAGGGCCCCTGTCATCAAAATGTATGTTGACTTCTGTTGATGTTTGTTTATAACAAACGCAGCATCACAAAAGGTAAAAATTAGCAGCATCATAGACATAATTTATTCACAAACTAAACATTGCAATGACTACCTGCAAGTGCTTATAATAGCATCATATAGCTAGCACATTTCTGACATAAGGAAACGATTATACCCACATGAGAAGATGTTAGATGATATTGTGTGAAGACATGTGATACTCTTGTGCGCAGGTGGAGGCAGTCATTGCAATGTTTAATTTGTGCATAAATTCTGCTTATTAGCCTGCTAATTTCTACCTTTGATGATGTCAAAGGGGGAATCCTGAGTTGGCGGATATTTTGGAGACGGGGATTACCTGTGCTGAAAAAAAAAATTAAAGAAAAAATATTTTATTTCAAATTATATATATATTTTATAGATATAGGACACATATTTCCATTGAACAGAGAGTGATTTTGTTATGTACATATTATGTTGAATCAACATAAGTCGACATACATATTGATGACAGGGGACCTTCAAGATGATTTTAAACCGCCAGTTCTCGACGGTTTGAATATACCCATGTTCAAAGTGTGTTGATGACGTAGTCACGCCGCAAATTAGTCTTTTGTGTACGGTGTTAACACGGTCCTTGGCGGAGCATAACGAATTGCAGGGCCACTATGGAGAATGCTGAATAAATGTATGATAACATTTTACATGAATAGATTGCCAAATCGCCATGAGCGCCATCGGGACCGGCATTGTCTGATCGGAGCTCAAACAGTTTTTCACTCGTGTGTGTACATGGGGTAATGTCAATGGCGAGGTGAAGGCGGCGTGAGGCCGGCCTCACGCCGCCTTGAACGTGTATGTGTAAACACACAAGTGGACTGACGCCGCCTTGAGGCCGCCTTGAGGCCGGCCCGGTTTCGGTCCACCTCTGGAGGTGTTTTGAGGCCGGCCTCGAGGTGGCGTGAGGCCACCTTCTCCTATGTGTAAATACAAAGCGGACTAAGGCCGGCTTTCGGGAGTCACGTGATCATTGACATGCGCAATATGATAGTCTGGATACGTCTTGGATCTAGCTTTATTGACCTCGGTTCGCGCGCTTTCAAGTTGTATTTTCATCAGAAATCTAAACACCGAAAAAACTACATCTAGTACTAATAATCAAATTAGTTCGTTTGTTCTGTGATAGATTTTGTTTCACATCATCAAACTTCATAGCTACAAAGAATTGCATCCAAAACAGGAGAACAGAACTGCAGAATATGAATATTATATCTGTAGCGAACTTGCGTAATGAAAATCATCCAATTTGAGATCGAACACTAAGTCGAAGTATGTGTAAATGGGGGGTTGTCAAGCCGCCTTCAAGGCGGCGTCAAGCTATGTGTAAACACATTTTCGTAATTTTTTGGAGACGGCCTGACGCCGGCGTGAGGCCAACTCGATGTTTGCCTACCTGGTAAGGCTTTGACCGTTATGTGCGTCACCAGGTCTGTACCGTTGGTCGCTTCCCCGCTCACCGTACACGTGAAGTTCTGGTCCAGGCGTTCCTTGGCATCCACGCTCACGGTCACGTCCATGTCGAACGTACCGTCCGGCTCAGCCCTCTTCTCCGAGGTGCTGAGCGGTTGCAGGTCCCGTCCGACACCGTCTTCAACGACGGACCAGACTACAGACACCTCGGGCCTAAACCCACCCACGCGGCACACCATGTTGAACTTGGGAAAGCTGCGCGAGGTGGAGGTCGTGCAGTGAATCGGTGAAGAGGAGACGGAGGGCGATGACGACGGTGTATCCAATGGCGCTTCATCGCACTCTTCAATCACAGGTTCGGATGGCAGGGCTGCATAAGAGTAGCAATAAGAACACAAAGTAATTCAAATATTCCTTTGTTGTTAAAGATGGTTTTTACATCGAGCATCTATAAAATCCTTGCACACATATCCATATTCGAGATGTGCCTTTGGGATGGGTGAGATTAGTTGTGTTTGATAGGCATAATATCAGATATATCAGCTTCTCCTATTAATTATATAGGACGGTAGACATGGTAGAAAGAAATGTCTACATGCAGAACAAAAATACCATTTCTAGTACCCATACTTTTGGTTATCCGTATCGTGCTTCTGCCATTTCTGGCATACCTGCATAGGCGAATATATCAAGATAACTCTCAATGACATAGTTGTAAAACGACTCCTATGCAATACAATAAAGTAATAAAGTAATAAAGTGTTATTTTGATATTGGTAATACAAAATAATTTAAATGCAAGCTTATCGTCCTTCGAAACGACATACTAAGCATGCTAAATATACAGAACGTTACCATGGTTAATGTGTTCTGACAACACATGGTTTGTGTCAGGTAGGCCTCTATTACGTGCAGCCATTAATAGTACCGCCTACGCAGTAAGCGGTACTTTCTTATAAACCCCGATGCTTTCTTTTAGTTACTGATACTTTCTTTCCTGTATTGTTACCGATGCTTCTTCCCTACATAGTTATCGATACTTTCTTATAGTTAGGTGGTCTGTCGTAATCGACAGATCACCTTCTAATTTCGTTAGAATTTTCTTTCTTTATTATTTACCACCCCCTCCCTCCTCCACCCTCCCCCCCCACCCCACTCCACTTTTTTGTGTCATCTATATCTCAATAATGCACTTGTCATGTTTTATGAAATATTTACCATGTATAGCTATATATGTTAACTTGTTAGTGTAATATTTTTCAAGGTCATTGCATGACCGTGACGTCATCTACGAGCAAATCAATGAAAACCTATTAACTGGTATATCTCTAGAAATGATCATTTATTGCTAATTTAGCTAATGACAATTAACATGCATAAATAATGATACAATTCATTTCAATAAATATAATCGCGCGCCTAAAATTCCAAAATGCCCCAAATCATCTACAAATTGTTTTGCATATGTTTCACGTCATTTACAGCATTTCAAAAATTTCCCCGCGTTTTTCCGTGCGTAACAAATACGCAACGCCAGAATTCGTTTTTTTCTTTCACTGAATTACTGTTTCTAACACTACATACATCATATCCTGTCAATTTAAAGGGAGTATACTGTACTGGGAAGACAAAAATGCCTTCAAAAGGTGATCACGAGCAATCTTCTTGCCAGTGGTGTTAAATTCATGTATTGTCCATTTTAGAAACTTGCTGAAAGTTACTTGCCCTCATATGATCTACATGTGGAGTAATTAGTGATTAAATCACAAATCCTCGATATGTTCGGCCCGAACAATTTGAATATTTGTGATTCAATCACTAATTACTACAAATGTGGATAACTCTATGGCATATAACATTCAGCAAGTTTCTAAAATGGACAATACATGAATTTAAGACCATTGGCAAGAAGATTGCTCACAATCACCTTTTGAAGGCATTTTGTCTTCCCAGTACAGTATATTCCCTTTAAGCCGTTTTGTGTGCAAATATTGCAAAAAAAAAAGGCCGTACGGGTGCGTCAAAGTTTTAAGTCTGCGCGTGCGTCAATACGTTTTTGTGTGCAAATATTGCAAAAAACATGACCACATTCAATCGGCCATAACTCCTCAGAATAGCTAGTGACCCCCAACCCTTTTTCAATAGTCTGAAAGATTATGAACTGTAGATGTTATTTCATGTCCCATGTAGTCGTCAAGTACATCGTGACGTCATCATATTGCCATATAACGGGACAAAATGAATTTGCATGTATGACATTGTTACGATCAATTCACAACAGAAATGATGAAAGAAAATGCTACCAATATTCAATTAATGTGTTTTATTGTATGGGGTATTTCCCCTTTGAAAATTATAACATACAGCCAAGCTTGTACAATTGTCACTCTAAGTGCAGTGTACAGGTGAATGTAAGCTTACAATGCTGAAGGATACTGCAGTCAAATGAATCCACGGCTCCCGTTGATGGTCCTGTTGATAATCCGATCCAGTATTCCCAATTTATTATCGCAATGTTGATCCCAATGCTGTACGCTGAAGAGCAGGTATTCCAGATAATCAAGTCCAAATAGATGATCCAAGATGGTCCACATCTGATTCCATCACATCTACATTATCCTCATCGTTTACCACCTATATCACCCCAACTGGCTAGCTAGCCTCCCGTTCAAAGTATTCTTTGAGCATGTTCACATGACACACTCTTTGTTCTTTCCTCCTGCCTGGAGTACTGATCACATAATTGACATCATTCATTTTCTTTTTGACATAGCAGGTCCACTGAGCTTTAACTGAATTTTAACGGCTCACCCTGCAATGGTAGCAACATGAGTACTTAGTCACCCGGCTTAAAAGTACGCACTTGAGCCTTCTTGTATGCTTTCTTTTTCATGCTTTCTTGGGACGTCTTCAAATGTCCCCTAACTACCTCACATGCCTTAAAAAGCCTTTCACGGAACTTTGACACATATTCATAGTCAAGTCATCATCATCCTGGGACATGAACCTCTCCTTCATGAGCTTAAGAGGACCGTGCACCATCTCGAACGGACTAAATCCTGTCGACTCATTCGGGGAGGCCCTAGTTGCAAACAACAAACATGGGATGCCCTTATCCCAGTCCTCAGGGTGCTCCTCACAATATGCCCTAATCATGGTCTTCAGGGTCTGATGGCAGCGTTCTAATGCACCTTGAGATTGGGGATGATAAGCTGGCCACTTCAGCTGTTTGATACCCAACTGATACATCACCTCTTGAAATATGTTCGACATGAAATTTGATCCCTGGTCAGACTGAATTTCCTTGGCAGACCTTACCCTGTGAAAAACTGTACTAGGGCCTCTACTACAACCTTGGCTGTAATATTCTTGAGTGGAATTGCCTCAGGGAAATGGGTAGACATGTCCATGATTGTCAAGAGGAACTTATGACCTGACCTAGCTCTAAGCAAAGGGCCAACACAGTCAACTAGAACCCGAGTAAACGGTTCATCAAATGCGGGAATCGGAATCAATGGTGCCGGCTTGATCGGCGGCTGTGGTTTGCCAACCACTTGAAATGTGTGAATAGTTTTAAAAAACTCAGTCACATCTCTACTCAACTTCGGCCAATAGAAATTCCTCAAGATTCGATCTTTTGTCTTTCTGACAAATGGCCGCCAATAGGTAAGTCGTGGGCAATTCTCAAAAGCTCACTGCGATAACAAGAAGGGACAACAATTTGATGGACAACAGTCCAATCCTCATCAGCTGGCCTATGGGGAGGTCTCCACTTCCTCATCAAAATGTCATGTTTGACATAATAGCACTCAGGGACGTTAACACCCTCAGCTTCAGAACACGCCGTCTGAGACAAGCCCTTCAATTCAGTGTCTGCTTGTTGTGCCTGAACCAAGAAAGACTTACTAAACAGGTCACCACTGGTAGCCTTTGAGCCAAAAACAGCACCCCCTTCGTTCAAATCCTTGAAAAAGGTTTCAGCCAACCAAACCCCACTATCATCTTCCACATCAACACAATCCGCATCATCGTGCGCAGCCCTGCGAGCCTGAGACCTAGTAACAACACAGGCTGGGAAAATTCCCGGTGTTTCTTCCTGTAATTTCTCATTTTCCGAAACCTCAACTGGTTTATCCAAAACCACAAATCAATCCGGAAAAATCCCTAGGAACTTCACCTGTAACTGTACAGCTTCAGTAACCTCAATCGGTTGCTCTGAAACATCTGGCGACGCAACAACCTTGTCGCCAGCCAAGTCATTACCCAGCACACAATCTACACCCCTCATGGGTAATTCCGGGATGACTCCAACAGTAACAGGACCAGAAACTAGGTCACACTTCATAACCACCCTATACAAGGGAACGGTGATACAACTGCCAAAAATGGGCTGTATCAATGCCTTGGCATTCAATGCACTCTCTGGTTGTAAAGTCACACTACCTTCCACCAATAACGTCTGATTGGACCCCGTATCCCTAAGGATAACCACTTGCTTACCTGCCTCACCAGATGAACTAAAAGCTACGACATTGCTCATTAACCTGTCTGGCTCTATCGTCAAAATTGAACGGACGATTTTCAATGACCTGTCTATCTCTACCTGGGACACTTTCTTCTGGGAGGACACTTTTGGCAAGTCAAAGCGAACTTCTTTCTTTTCCTTATTTTGCAATTTCCAGCAGTGGGCTTTTAAATGCCCCTTCTTGTTACAATAAAAGCAAGTTGCAGGTGGTTTTGCCGTACCTGAATTGTCAGACTGATTTTGGATGCCGGAGGTGAACCACTTCTAGTAGTGCCGCCTTTACTTTGCACATCTTTTGCTTGGCCAGTACCCTTTGGTGCATCATTCTGATTTTTACCTCTATGTCCAGAGAAATTTCAGAATGATGGTCTGTTATCATTTTTGTAAGTTAGCTCGTATTTTTCTTCTTTTTATGCTTGGTCATTGCATAAAATACTTGATAATTGATTGACCTACAGTAAATGTCCTGTCATCCTACTTTTTGTAACGACATTTTGAAAAGTCGTTGTGAGTCAGTGTGAACTGAAATGTCGTGTCGTATGTCGTGTCGTATGTCGGAATGTCAGATGTCGGATGCAGTGTGAATCCGCCTTTAGGCTTGTTGTCTAACTGTCATGTGACTAGCTACACTATCAAGTATCTCTACCTACTTCATACCCTGTGTCAATTCAACATTCAAATGTTGGGCAATAGCAATCAAATTACACTTTCTTAATCTTTCCAAATCTGCTGATCTGTGTAGGACAAATTTGTCCTCTCGGCAAATGCCTTAGCATCAAAAGTACTCATGATTGTACACAGTATACAACATACACAATCAAAATATATGAAACCTTGTCAAGCTTGTACAATTGTTTTATCACTTACTCTACGTACAGTATACAGGTATACTGTATGTAAGCATACAATGCTGGAGGATACTGTAGTCGAATGAATCCACGGCTCCTGTTGATGGTCCAGTTGATAATCCGATCCAGTATTCCCAATCTATTATCGCAATGTTGATCCCAATGTTGTACGCTGGATAGCAGGTATTCCAGATAGTCAAGTCCAAATAGATTATCCAAGATGGTCAAATATTAATCCACAGAGTGTAAGATTTTCACAGGCAGGATCATGTAAGCACTTTTTGACAGGGAGGTAATTATCCACGCAGAGAAAATCCTCGTATAAATCCACAGGTGTGCATCGAGCCAAGGTCACAACAAAATGCTGGTTACTGGAGTTAAGATGACATAAACTCTTAACTGCAGATTACTTTTACCACAGGTGACTAGAGCAAGATGACATAAACTCTAAACTCATGTCCAAAACAACTCATACTACAATCTGTACATTCTAGAAGGTTCTATTATCTGAGCATCTAGAACGTTCTAGTTTTGCTTGCAAACATGGCAAACAATAAACACTTGACCTGACCCAGATTTCACTGATGAGTCATCACTGGCCCAAAAGGTTACTGAACTCCACAGGTACACTCCAGCCAGTGCCTCCTTTATTATGCTAATTAGCTCCGACTAGGTGTAACATTCTTTTAAGTGAATAACACCTGGCCCAGATAGCTCTCCCAAATTCCAGAATCTTCCAGGCAGTACACATGGCACAATGTTGATTTCACCAAGGAGGAATTGCGCAATGTTGGTTTCACCAATGAGGAATTTCACAAGCACATAGACTGCATCTAATTTAATGGCTACATGTATGACTTACGCAAATTTATAACAACGTCATGAGCTTTTTTACCCGTTTTTGCTTTGAGCTTTCGTGAGTACTGCCTCTGATTTATATTGAAAAGGTGCTGTCACCATGGAGGACCCGTGGTGTCACGTGTATTTACCATCCCAGGTCTGTGCACGAATTTGCCAATACAGACCACCTTATACTTATCCACAAGTATGTCTCGTTATTAATACTTTCTTACATACAAAGTAACCGATACTTGCTTACCATAAATGGCCAGTTCCCACAAAACTCGGTAGGTTTCACTGCCTATTTCTGTGGAAACATCACACCTGTATGTCCCCTCATCGCCTACCACCACGTCGTGAATAGTGAGAGAGTTGTCTAGATTCAGGACGAATCGCTCGCTGATACCCGAGCGCTCGCCCTTGAAGAGCGACGCCTTTAAGACTTTTTCCTCAGGATGCGTCTGGTTGAGGTGATACCAGAACACCGCCCGGAGTTCGACAGAGAAGTTGCATGGGAGAGTCGCCTCGTGCCCCGTCCAGCCCACGATTGTTGTGACGTCTTGAGTTTGCAGTGTATGATAAAGGATTCAAAATAAAAATGAAGGGAAGATGAAATTTACGAATAAAGGCAAGAATTATGTATATAAACGCAGAAGAGGGGATGCAGTAAGCGAGATAATAGGAAAGTGATGGGATAGGCAAAGTGGGTGAGAAAGGTGATACGTTGAACGTGTACTTTCATGTTGAACGGAGTAGCGTCCAATCCCCTAATCAATCTGAATCCTCGGTCACGTCATTAAGGGCCGCAAGATCCATGATTTGACGGACACTATAACCCCCAGCTCCCCCGTTAATATCTTCCACGTTTAAAAAGAAACGATCCAAACTGCCGTTGCAGTCTGGTATGAGCAGGGGGTGTGAGATTCACCCCACACAGGAGAGACGGCAGAAAAAAAAAGAAAAAAAAAGAAAAAAAAAAAGAATAACGCTCCAAGTCATGATTTCATTCCCTGGCCGTGCCGCGCGGGCGGACCAAACCAAATGAGCAACAGTAGCAACAAAGCCCGCGGACCTGCTTACCACCCCCCCCCCCCCGCGGACCTGCTTACCACCCCCCCCCCCCCCCCCCCCGCGGACCTGCTTACCACCCCCCCCCCCCCCCCCCCGCGTGAGCGGTTGGTTGGGGCCCTTCACACCCGATTACAAATTATCAGAACGATGACCACGTTTTTTTAACAGGAAGGGAAGCTGACCTCCGCCTCCCCCCCCCCCCCGCGGACCTGCTTACCACCCCCCCCCCCCCCCCCCCCCCCGCGTGAGCGGTTGGTTGGGGCCCTTCACACCCGATTACAAATTATCAGAACGATGACCACGTTTTTTTAACAGGAAGGGAAGCTGACCTCCGCCTCCCCCCCCCCCCCCCTTCACAAATCCTGGATCCGCCCCTGGTTCTCGTCCTGTACAATGTATCAGTTACCCTGGGTACACGTGAATTTCCGCCGGACTGTTACCCAGGGGGCAAACGCCCATATCTGGGGTCCACCAGACGAGGGCTGTTGTAAAACGCAGTTGGGTAAAAACGTAGTTGGCCCATATGTACCATGTACAACCCACATGGGGCCCATCTGGTTTGTCCCACCTAGAACCCACATAATAAAACCATATGGGCCCAATGTGCTATTTATGTGGGCAATATGGTTTTATTTCTGGGTCGACTGAGCCATATAAGACCCACATGCGGCCCTTATGGGTTTTCCCACCTAGAACCCACTAACTGAGATGCTCATGAATATTCATTCATGCATGGATTGGGCCTATTGACTTATCATATTTTATACATTTACATAGATAATCGGCATATAACTAGAGAGAAGGAATATTTTAGCATACATTCCAATAACCGAATTATTAAACAAATAATGCCACCTTATTGAGTGAAGACAACAATAGTTACAACAAAATGTTAATCTTTAATTTTACCAACCAATATTTTTTAAAGTAAATTTCCGTAATACTATATACTGTATTTGAAAGTGAGTTTACTGAGGAATGCGATATGATCGAGTAGGACAGGATAAGATAAGATAGCATAGGATGAGGATAGGATAAGGATTGTGTGTTCGTATGTAGCCTACCCAAGTATGATTAGCCATGTGAAATATCCTCCCTCCATTTTCATTGGCCAATTTGGCCCATATGGGCCCCAGACGGGGTGCATGGTGCAAAAAAAAATAGATGGGTCCCAGATTGGCCAAATGGGGCCCAGATGCTCCCCATATGGACAGCCCAAATCCAGGCCCAGATCAACCTATATCTAGCCCATAATGGGTCCCAGATATTTTGCTATCTGGGTTCGTTCCCTCCCAACATGCCCAAAGTATTTTTCCCCCGTTCTGTTCACTTTTTGTATACAAGCACCAAATTTTGAACATAGGTTAAAAAAGACACTATTTGGTCTGATATGAGATATTATTTTGAGGTATCTCAAAATGTTTACAAGGTCGCCATTTTTTTCAGTATAGCCGCCATCATGACGTAATAGTACTAACAATATTTTAAAACTTGTTTATAACCATATGTAAGATAGTTAACAATGAAAAGACAATCGCTAGTGCTCAAAATATGAAAGAACAGTAATGCAAAATTATTTTTCAAAATGGCCACCAAAATTGGAATAAGCAAAACAAAATTGTCACATCACTAAAGGACGTATGATAGTTTTAATTGTGCAAAGGCTAGACGGGATAGATATCCGCAAAAACAAAACCGGTGTCAACGGGAAGATAACATTGATGCGCCAATTATTTAACTTAGATACATAATGTAGCTTACATTTAGTGTTGCAACTAATTGCATGTCTATAATTGCATTTGATTTCTTTTTATAGATTCATGGTTATATTTTTCCACGCAAGCACAAAATCCTGAATGTGAGCACATAAAAAAGAACAAAAAATCAAATGAACTGGAACAGCACGTTAGGCGAGCGGTTTTCCAGGGAGACTATATGTGCGGAAAAAGTCATGTTCCTCTTCAGCAGCTGCCCAGTCCTTCCTCTAGATGGGGACGTATCGATAGTTCTGACTGACATTTCCGGACATTATGGACATAGTCAACAACATTACTGTCAAGAACTCATTTCGTGTGGGTGTTCCAAGGGCTGCAAGTGCACAAAGGCAGAGCTTGTATATACAGCCCTATGTGAAAGACAATGTTCATTATAAATGATAAAAATATGCATTTGTTAATTTCATGGTAAATACTCACAAATAATATAGATCAGATAAAAAATAAGTTTCTTGAAAGTCCTGGAAAATTACATTATGGGACATTTTTTGGCATTCACTAAATGTTTTGTACAGATCGGTTACAACTTGTAGCATCTCATAATGTAGTTAAGACTTGGACTGCAGTGTAATTTTGATATCTTAGATGTTCCGTCTTTTTTCTAGCCAATGTTTGCAATTTTGACAGAAATATCAGTGATAAAACATCAAACTCCAAATAAATGTGTATGACAATCGTTTTAGACATGATATCGAATTGATATGCGTATTTTTTATATCATGTCAATAATATCAATGATCTCTTTTCTTGTTCATGCCCTCACTAGGAACATTTCTCGATCAAATGAAACAAATTGGGGGGAATGGAGATTAATAATTAGTTTGGCTGGCATCTTGAAAAATTACGTCTCAAGATCAAAATGCCTGATTGCTGTATATCTATACGTTTGCTTAGTTTATAATTCGAAACCTGTGTACCAAATTTCTTTCATTGTTTTGGCAGTCATTTTGGACGCCATCTTGAAAAGTGACGTCTCAAGGACAATTTTTAAGTGCCTCTATATCCAATTTTGTTAAGTAAATACTCCAACCCTAAGCACCACATTTGGTGCTTGAAAGTTAAAGTAGAACAGAATAGTGCAAAAGAAAAGCGGAGTCCAGCGCAGACGTGCAAGCGAGCTTTATGCACGCTGGGCCTATAATCATCGATGTTTTCGAGTTCGCTCTATATGCCCGATTTTGTTAAATAATGATATGGACTAGCTACTTTCGGGGGATACTACTTTGAATGCCTTCAGTAGCATCGTATTGCCCTAGTCTTCGACTCGGGCAATGCTAATTCTCAAGGTCAGTCCATATTATGTTATCATTATTCAATCAAACATGCAACACATGCTGACATAACATAATCAAACAACAGAATACATGATAATTCAGCTGATAAAACAGAAGACACCAGTTATAAACTGTCTGTACCTTGTGACAACGATGTGTGGATGATATGGAGAAGTGATGTGACGAGAAACAGCTGTAAAATATGACGCGTCTCCATTTTCAATTATTCTGTGACAACTGGCACCCACAGGTCTGAAGGCAATATGTAGCTGTATGTCAAGCTCGTGAGAACACAAAAGCTTTTGCATTGAATAGCGATATGGTTTGGGAGTGGCGCGTATTGTACGTACAGTATGTACGCATATATGTCTATTGGTTCTAACGCTTTCATCTTAGTGTTGTGTACAAAACGGTGTGGGTAACCGTTAAGACTCAGGGCGAAGAGCAAAGAGCGAAGATAAGAGCTGGGATAACCAGCACCAACCAGACTGCGACGGTGTTCAGTACATCTCCCAAGAACGTTCCTGGTACACCATGACACTCCTCGACCACCTCTAGACCGCGGGCCATACATTGAATATGTGTCTCGTTTGTCATTTTCGTGACCCAACTCTTGTATCTACCTGAATTTTTGTCACATTTTAAAGAAAAAATCACTGATCATGAATTCATAACTCGTCAGTGTCAAAAGTTGCACATTAATTAATTATTCAAATGTTAAAATCTACAGCGCCCTCTTGTGTTCAAGCTGTTATACCTGTACTGCCTCTATGGGTTACTGTTAGATAAAACTTCATAAAAGACTTGCTTTAGAGGTACGTGTGTGTTTCCCGCACTGTCGTGGACGGAATTTACAGTGTACTAACAATTTAAAGGGTTAACAATCTTATTCCTAATTAAACTGTAAATATGAAAGCTATGAATTTCTTGATTTTATGATTAATCATTGACAAAAACATGTTGATAACGTATCCTGGATACATGTACCCTCTTTCTTTTCCTTTCCACATGAACTCTAACTTCAGGATGGACTTTCATTTGATTTATATCCCCCCCCCCCCGCCCCCAACTAATGATAAGTGAATAAAGAGAATTTGTTGTGGGTGAACCAATTTGTGCCCATTTATATGGTTTTATAAGACCTGTATCCAGGCCGTGTAACAACTTAGCATCTCAGCAATTAAAGCAATTTTTTTTAGCTTTTTTTATTTTATTTTTTTATTTTTTTATTTTTATTTTATTTTTTTTGATACATCCATTCACTCACACACACACACACACACACACACACTCAGTGTTTTCTGCCAAAGGGTACAATGACTGTCTACATACCTTATGTTGCCATAGGCCTTTTCTATCATCTCATCTGTGCACTTTTGATGCATGTATCAGTTAGTGTGGAAGTCTTTGTTTTTGTCTTTTTCATTTGATGTGTTATGATGGTGTCAATTTAAGTGGCTTGGTCTTTAAAGTTTCAGGATTTCATTTCATTTTTAAGAATGACTACACACAGGAACTAAAGGCCCATCCTCCTACTCTCACTATCACAAACATGCACATCACACGCACAATCAGGAATGAATTATACAGTGTATAAATACATTACAAAAGATATACAGTTAATCCAGACAATGCTTTTAATTTTCATACCAATGTGATTGACATGGCTATCTTTCAATCAGTTGTCAGAAGACAGAAATTTTTTTATTTCACATTCAGTTACCAGTTATTGTCTTTCATATGTCAGATACACTGCTGTACACTGGAACTTTCGGTATAAGGGAATACGAAGTAGTTGAAGTTATGCATAGTGTGAAGTAGACTCACTGTTGGGAAGAAAAGAAAATAGTCATCACTATTGCAATAATCATGAGATAAATGTGGAATATTACAAAGCTTTTTAAAAGCCCCATAGAACCATACGATTCTGTATTTGTGTAGTGATATCAGTCTCCTTTGTAGAGGTAGAATTTCTGCAATGAACACACATAAAAGATAATGTAATTTCTTTACAGCACATAATACACATTTTCTCTTCATTGTACATTTGCCTTTCGTAACTTACAATTAGACATACTGTAATGGCTCACGGGGAATGTGAAAATGAATATTGAGAGTACATATTCTTTTTTCTCCTTGAAATTGTACATACTGTAGTCAAATTGGGCAACATCTGTTCTTCCTTCATTATACAAGAAAAGTAATTGCATTGTTAAGTGCTTACTCCACAATCGAATCTCATGAAACTGATTCAGAGCCATTTGCTCAGATAGAATTTCCACAGTAAACATATCTACAAAACAACATACAGTTTGATAGCATGAAAATGAAATATACACGTATTTACCTGTACACATACACATTTTTGTAATTCTTCACTGTTAAAGATTTAAAACTTTGCATGTTGTTACATGAAAACATCAACTATAATGGTCTGCTTCATAATGTAACACTGAATGTAGGTGTACAATATTCTACATGTATTAAACAATCATTGTTGAATTGCACAGATGTACATGTACATGTATCTCACTTTGCCAATATCTATTCTCATTTTATTAAATGAGAGACAGGGTCAAAATAACTTGCAGTAAAATATGTCGAGCCTATAACTCATTTTAACAAGAAGAAAAATCTTCAAAACAGTCATTTTTTTTTTTTAGTTATTACAACTTTCTGCCTCAACCTTCGCTCTTCTTCATTGTTCATGCAGAACACCGAAGAAGACCCAAACACTGCGTGAAGTGAATACTGAAGAAGACAAAGGCTTGTGGTGAAAATTTTAGTTATAAGAATGGTTGGATACATAGCAACCTACATGACTGTTATGAAGTTTTTTCTTCTTCCTTTTTATTTTAAATTAAATAACAGTTTATTGCAAATCACATGTTCTAACTTGATGGATCTTTCAACTGCGCAGTCGAAATGCAATTTCAAATTATATGTAATTTGTGAGAACCCATCAATCTGTTCTTGGATATATGACCTCTGTGACATTCACCTTTAAACTCATGACCTCAACATTTAATCACTTCATCGTCACCCCATGATGAGCCTCTACTGACAACACCCACCTCATGGTATGGGAAGAGTACCTCAGGGGCGCAAGATCAGATGATCCAGTTGGAGTAAGATGCCCACTTGGCTGGTTCATTCAAGGAGGTCCGATGTCAGGTACATCATCACTCTTGAACTGCATCAACATCGCAGCATTGGGTTCTCTGGAGGAGTTCATTGGACTTGAGACAGCTGGGTTGGAACCCAAAAGATGCAAATGCTCGTTTGACGATGACAGAGACGCCACCCAAACCATGCAAGAAAGCATTACCCAACTACCAGGTGGTTCTTACGAGATCAGCCTACCATGGAAGAGGCCTCCAGATGATTTGCCAGATAACTATGACTAGGACTGTGAGAAGGCAGATGAGTCTTGAAAACCAGTTACGAGATCGTCCTGATGAGTGGCAGATCTACTGCCGACAGATGACAGAAGGGCGCTCACTGATTGCCTCATCAAGGGAGAGAACGTCACCAGCAGTATCTTTGAGATCTTGCTAATGCCCTGCTGATTGTGGTTATGTTGCAGAAGTGTCGATAGCACTCCGCATGGTATCCCCCAAGAGCAGTGTGGTGCTTCCTGGTGAAAGAACATGTACAAACATATTAGAAATTCATTCATTCAAAAATACAACAGTAGTGTAAGAAAATTTATTAATGCAGTGTCTCAAAATATTTTTGAAGCCATCTAAACAAAACAAAAACACTGGAACTTTTTGGAAGCACTGCACTGTAAATTGCACACAGTGCACACATGTACACCATGACATTCAGAGACTTTTGAGACAATGAGAAAGCACTCTACAAGAGCAATCAACAAATTCAATGCGTTTAATGTTTGACACCTCACAATAAAATTGATCAACTCATGAAATAAAGATATTTGTTAACATCGTGTTCAGTGTACAAAAATCTAACCTGCATCAGCATGGTCATAAAAAGTCGACATAAATGCTGTCACTGTCAGTCAGACTAGTACTACTAGTAGTACTACTACATGTGCAGGAAGTAATTGAAGTAAAATTTGGAAATTTAGGGCAATATGGGGAGCATTCTTTTTCATAACAAATCAGCTCTATCATCAGAATTCATGAAACTTACCTGCCACTTCTCGATGTAAAGTCAACTGCAGCTGCATCTTCACCACTTTCCTCCACGCCAGTACGGACACGAATACTCTGTCCGGGTCCCACACCTTCACTTCTGTGTAAGTGGTCGAGAAACTTCTCGGCAACTGTACATTCTACACCGTCTTCCACGCTGATCCACTTAGCTGCACATTCTCTACACTTCTGATGACTTTTATCAGTAAAAGATACGACTTTGCTCTTAGTGTTGGTCACATGTATAGCACAAAAAATGGATTCGGTGGGCTCGAAACTCTCCGTTGCACTGGAATCATCAGATGATGTCGCCATCATCAATCTCAGCTCATGGCGCCCGTGCAGTGTGGCTGTCCGAAAATTCGTGCGTATGAAACAAAGACCCTGATTGGTTATCAGCCAGTCAGTCCGCAAATCACGCTATGAGTGCGGTAATGTGATTGGTTTTTTCCACCGATGAAACTAGAAAATCTTGGCAGGTTTTGTGTGATTTTTTCATTTTTTTCAATTAATGTGCAGGTTTTGTCTCTGACGAGTTTCACAGATGATTTTAAAATTATTTTTTACATACATTGAGTAAGTTGTGGCTAGATACATGATTTGAGGCACGAAACGAAAGAAAAAGGCACCTCGGCCCGCGGTCTACTCGAATCAACCACTGATCCCTACACTAGTGGGGAGATCAGTGGTATCAACACGCCATAGCGGCTCGTTGTTTGTTTGAAGCTGACCATTGTTACCGCCCAACAATGCGAACCTACTAGCGGCCCTTTGACTGGTCGATCACCCGCAATTGCCGGTAAGTGGGCTTTGTCCACTGGTTACCGCCTGACGATGCGAGCTGCATGATCAGCGGCCTATTGTTTGGTTAAGCATCCTGATGCGCCGGCCATTAGTATTGGACCGTTTATGAGCGGGTTTCGGTTAGTACGCTGTACTGACCAAAGGGTATTTAAACTCCATCTTACTACAATTTTGTATCACACCTGACGATGTGTTACAGCGGCGCACGAAACGCCGTGATCTTTTCAGATTCCGTTGACCATACATTGCGAGACAAACGATTATCCTTGATTTTATCAGGGAATCTGAGAAACCGTTGCCACACAATCATGTTCATAATTGTTCAAACACCTGAACAGCACCTGTTAAGAACACCATAACTTTTCAGCGGCTTGGCACATGGGTTCAAAGAAAGAAAGTTGCTTCCTATCCTTCCATAACACATCCCTGATTTTATTCTCAAGCAATGCACACTAATCCAATACAAGGCCATTTTTTTCTGGCACACCATGCACTCTAAAAATAGATTTGTTGGAATACGCAACACATTGCTTAAATTTCGTTGGTAGATATGTGTCGACCAATCTTTTGGTTACAGTAACCAATCTCGTTTAGTTGATATTGGTTACATTGGTTACATTGGTTACATTGGTTACATTGGTCGCACTAACATGGATTGGTTACTTTAATCATTGGTTAATCTATACTATAGTATGGGCTATATATATGGTGCAGCTTATCCACATTGGTTGAGGGGACCAGTAATTGGTTGGAATTCAGCCAGTTATGCTAGTAATACCTTTGAATTTCCCTATCAAGTGCTGCAGATCCCAATCGCTCAGTTTCCTTCCACGAAACTTCTTGGAAGTTGGAGGTTAATTGAAAGTACATGTATGTGTGTGTACAACGGCCTATACGATATGGGCCGGAGGTACTCACAGACGTTAGGCCAGCGCCAGGAGCTAAGTTTGTGCGCGCAGCAAATCGGTAATCACAAACACGAGCAAAACTAGGCCTATTATAGCTAGGATCGCCGGTATTCACACTACAAAACGCGACTGGTGATCCCTTCTTGTGATAAATGCGTTACTACACTTTGTTCATTGAGAATCTGATTTTAGCACAAGACGGGCCGAGTCACCAGTCGTTCGTAGAGTCGTTCGTAACTTACGAACAGCTTGATGCCCCCCCCCCCCCCCCCAGTGGCGTAGACAGGTTCGTACACCTGGGGGGGGGGGGATGACTGGGCTGCCAACGGCCGAGAGGGCGCGAAAGCGCCCGAGCGAGGGAGCGAATCGACCGAGCCAGGGGGAGGGTGTGGGAGGGTGGTGTCCCCCCTCTCACGGTAGGGAGCTTTTGCAATTTTGAACTTGAAATCGTGTAATCTGATGCATACTTAATGAGGTAAAATAACACGCACAAGCGTGCACGCGCACACACACATACTCACACACATACACACACACATACATACACACACACACACACACACACACATACATTATACTACGCCTTAAATGGACAGTCATACTCATAGTTTCGACGAGATCTCCACACCGTGGCATACGAGTACGGAATGGACTGACACGTATTTTGCAGGGAGGGTTCGTAATGGATCCAGGGGTAGTTTGGGTACCATTTGGCTTGAAACAGAATTTTCTGCGGTTTAGTTTCTAGTAAGGGAGTGGAAGAAGTTGGGGGTGATTGGGGCTAACCCAGTCGTTGAAACCGGCATTAGTTTCATCATCATCTTTCGCCTCAGATGCTCCATCACCCTCCCCGGCACTTTCTTCTGGTTGAATTTCTGTGAGAACAGGCCTTTCTCCGACATCATCCGATTTTGATGTAGACGGCTGTTCGCCATCATGTTATTCTTTCTCACTATGCTTGAAAAAGAAGAGATCTTTGATGTTTTCAACTTCCTATTATGAGCCATCCTAGAATCCGAAAATCAATTCACGCTGTGAATTACTTAAGGGACACACTCACAAATATTTTCCCCTTTAAAAGTTAAGGAAGACAAGGCCTCGGACTGCCTAGCGGACTCACCACGTGTTTTTGTTTTCTAAACACAAGAAAAAAAAATACCGCCCCCCCCCCCCCCCCCCCCAGCAAAATAGCATAACATTTTATTGAAGCGGTTTTTGGGCAAAACAATTTGCAAGTTTGTTCCTTAACTTACTGATTAACCTCTGTGTGAAAATGACATTAATCCAATCAGTCATGCATGAGTGGGCAAATTTTAAAGGCAAAAAATGTAGATTTTTCAAAAGTCACAAGGGTAATTGCTTATGCCGTTTTAACAGTACATTTTGGCATTTCTTTATTTTCTGCGATTTTTGAAGTGTATTCACTCAACCATGACACGGAAATGACTTCCAATGTTCACATATTAGGTCATGTTACATCTTTGTCAAAATATCCAGTTGTATTTTTTGACAAAAATAAAGGGTTTTTAAAAGTTTCCAACTCCAGAGGGAGGAGTATTTTTTAAACGGGTTAAATGGGTTAAATGTCGGGATAGGTGTAGGTGCATCGAGAGATCGATGATAAACAATAAAAGGACATAAGTTATGCGCCAGAAATGGAATTCATCAAAAATTCATATGACATAAACCCCAAATTACCCTTGTGACTTTTTGAAAAGTTACATTTTTGCCTCTTAAATTTGCCCACTCACGTATGACTTATTGGATATTTGGATTAATGTGATTTTCACACAGAAGTTAGTCAATAAGGTGAGAAACAATCCTGCCAAATTATTTTGCCCAAAACCTCTTTGATAAAAAGTTATGCTATATTGCTTAGTGAAGACAAACCACAAGATAACCACAAAATACTTGTAAGATTTTTTCTTTTTTACCGTCTGAATTGGCTTTCACCGTGTGAATGCGGGTTATACCAATAAACACGATTACAAGAATAAGGATTAATATCATCATCATGATAATTATCATTATTAATATTATAATTGTTATCATTATTATTTTTACTATTATTATCATCACTATAACTTATTAAGTAAGCAATATCATTCCCCAAACCTGGGGGAGGGGGGATGATTGTACATGCCATCCCCCCACCTTATGAAGTGGGGGGGGGGGGGGGGAGGATGCATGCCCCTCATCCCCCCCCCCCCCCGTTGTCTACGCCCCTGCCCCCCCCCCCTCCCTCCCCCCAGGTGACAATTATTGGTCTTTTAACGTGGAAGATCGAGTTTCCACATCGTGCACCAATGAACATAGTTGAAAAAGGGCAGGCCTACAATTGTGTTTTGTCAATGCAATTATGCATAATATGTAACTGAAGCATTGTTTCATTATCGATCTGCACTAAATTCTCGTATGAACGAATTAAGTTTCAATTATGTTGATATGTTTAACCATTTGTAAATAGTAGCGTCTTATTTTCACAACTTTCTTACCATTCTCTGTAAGCATTTTTTGATATCGCGTTCGTATAGGTTATTCAGGAATGGCCGACCGCGTGGGTCCAGTGTCCCACTTCCTCACTTCCCGCGAGACAAAGTTTTATACAAACCTTAATGATAGTGTGTGCTTTTTTAACTGGGAGCTGCATAAACCGGCCTTACGTATGGTTAAACTATTTAAAACAAATTCTGCAAAACAACAAGAAATTTTGCTTACAAAAAATAATACTAAAGAAAAAGGATTACTGCATGACTGTGAGCGCGGCAACCAATGTGGATTGGTTACAGGCCCTAGCTAGCCTAACCGACTACATTGGTTACTGGTTGACCAACGAATTGGTTAGTTTATAACCAATATAATGGCTAAAACAACCAATATCGGGTTAACCAATGAGATTGGTTGATTTTAAAAACAGCTCATTCCTGAAATTTAAAATAGATTATTGGTCATGGACTAATCCACGACAAAATAAGAAAATTTCCTCATTGTATGCATCATTGGAGGATAAAGACATACAAATATCATGAAAATATGTACCAAGGTGACCTGGAGGCCAGGCCTTGGGTGATATTGGTACCCGTTTGCCGTCAACCTCAACCCCGTTCATATATACACCGCCTATCCGCGAAAAAAGCACAACATTTGTGGCAATTTTGCCGATGCATTACCAATAGCTGCGTATAACAACGAGAATCACTCAAATAATGCGGTGTTTGCTTCCTCCTTTTTTGCGCTTTTTTTCGCGG
Organism: Arbacia lixula; assembly: GCA_963669155.1. Taxonomy (NCBI): domain Eukaryota; kingdom Metazoa; phylum Echinodermata; class Echinoidea; order Arbacioida; family Arbaciidae; genus Arbacia; species Arbacia lixula. Next base: position 13,277,465 of record OZ022594.1, read on the forward strand.
ATCGAGACCTATAGCGCAATGTTGCGGTAAGCGAATCTTATAAACTGCGTCCGCAAAATAGGCGTAAATGTTGCGCCTTTTGCATCGCGCTCCATGTGGGTCGCTAATCCTACCGCTCGTATGGCTTAGCGGAACATGTCATCATTGGTTTGGAGAGAGTCCAGCTGTCTAAAACACCGCAACATTATGACTTTTGGGTGTATATGAACGGTGCGTTTGCGGCTCGCTGGAAACTTGCTTGCCGATGTGCATCGGTAATAACAGCGGTATATGGTATATGAACGGGTCTTTAGAAGAATCAATTGGTCATTTCACACCACCTTAATCAGATCAAATATCGAGTATTTTCTGATCGGCACTTTACACACACACACACACACACACACACGCCAAAATAACCAAACCGCAGCACACGAAAAGACGCCCCCCCCCCCCCACACACACACATACGCACAAACCCCAACAGCCCCCGCGTGAAAACCAAAGGCACATACACGCACGAATGTAAGTTGTTATCATCCTTCATTTCCGAAACCCTTCAGATTGTATCGGTGCCACAGAAATCGCTGGATGAAATACATAGCATTTGGGCATTTTGGTCGGTAGTGTGTGATGCCACTCCTTCTGTACAGAACGACAAAAGACAAAATTTCTAGTCAATTAGAAAAAGTCTTTTATCAGGTTGAAAGCACTTTAGAACCACAAAGGACAAAAAACTTCACGTTATGGTCTTAGCGGATGGAACGACATTATTTTCTTTGTAATAAAAACATGACGTGTGGACTCGGCATGAAATCATGCATTCACATACATAATTCAATCATTCATCACAAGGCAATTCACAATCAGATATGCAGTGTTCCACCACCTCCTCTCTTTGCATTTTATTAATTTCCAAACGCATGTTACACAAGATTCAGGTAACGGCTGTTTTTCAACTGGGCCTTACGTACAAATGGCTATATATATATATATATATATATATATATATAATAAAAATGCATCGAGAATATACAACAAACAAAGAGTCACCTTTCAAAATATAAATATGACAGACTAAAACACCATGCAGCAAAAAGACAAAAATGGATGTGGCATTTTGAAGATGAGGGAGAAAAAAAAGAAATTCTTGTGATCTCACAAGAAACAGAATCAAGGCAGAGTCAATGAGACTTTACATATCACATCAAGCAGGCACACATTAGTAATTGCACGGCATGGTAATGTCATTGAAAATGCTCAACCAATGGCTCTATAACTAAAGCTACATTCACATGGGAGCGGCTAGGTGCAACCGCCAGTGAACATGATAATCTTGTTCAACACTTCAGACTGCTTTTCTACTCGAGCGCCTCAGCTGACCCTCTTGGTAATGAAAGATCTTTGCATGATGTATGCTTTACCGCAGCGGGAAAACGTTACAGTAGCGAGAAACCGCCTCCGTGTGTACGAAATGTCTGATCGGTGGATCGGTGTGATCGGTGTGATCGGTGGATCGGTGTCTTATCGGTGGATCGAATCGATTCATCGAAATAATGTTTAATAATAAATTCATACGAGTTAACGGAAAGTGTATATTTGACAGAAAGCTTTTTGACAAAAAAGTATATAGATTGAACCACATAATGGATAGTGACGGAAAATTAAGATCCCTTGGATACTTTCAACGACGAGGATTAGAATCCAATGACGTTGAATTGATTGGAAAGATCTATGATACACTTCCGGTCAGCTGGAAGAGAAATATGAGAACAGATAGAGACACAATTCCTGATGATCCTGACATAGTTTTTTTATTAGGGAAAAACGTTGTAGCAATAAATAACATTGCATCAAAAAAAATTTACACAACATTTCTTAACCAGAAAGCAATAACACCTGGAGTATTCACAAGACTAAAGTGTAACTACCGTCTTTCAGATAAAGACATAGAAAATATTTTTAAAAGACCCAGGCAATGTACATTAAACAGCCGACTTAGAGAGTTCCAATTTAAATTAATACACGGAATCATTTATACAAATCAGCATTTGTATTTATTTGGGAAAGTTGATTCTAATCTGTGTAGCTACTGTAAAAGAGAAGAAGAGACTTATCGTCATTTATTTTTTCAATGCGGAAAAGCAAAATTAATATGGAGAGACTGCGAGAATATTTTTGACTTTGTTTCTTTCACCAATCTTACTTGGGAAGACATATTTTGGGGGATAAAATTAGCAGATCAAGGAAAAGAAAAATTGGTTAATCACTTAATAATCCTTGTGAAGTATTTAGTTTTCAGTGGTAGAGAAAAAAAATCAGAAATAGTTTTGAATAAGATTAAACGTAAATTCAAAGAAGATGAATTTGAAGAAAGAAAATTGGCATTAAATAGAAATAAATACCCCCTTCACTTATGAAAATGGGAATGTTGGGAGGAGTTTAGGGAGAGCTAGATGTGCAAAAAAAAAAATAATAATAATGATAATAATAATAAAATAATGATAATAAAAAAAAAATGAAGTGAAAATGAATAAATGAAATAAATAACATGTGTGTATAATAACGATAATGAATAAACTATTTGAGGTATGAGAGTATTTTTCATTAATATATATATGTATATATATATATATTTTTGTTTCATTCTTACCATTCAGAGAAGGAAAGAAAACGTTCTTTCCGCCCCACACGAGTAGAACGGGAAGGTTGTGACGACGAAGGGCATGGGAGGGGGAGGGGTTATGGGGAGGTGTAGGGTTCAGGGCCAGATGCTGTTGTTGTTGTTAGAGGATATGAAATATTTGAGGAATGAGGCCAAGGTGGGGAGGGGGGGGGGGGTTATGGAAAATCCTTGTTAATGGCTTCAATTCGACTAGGTTGTATTAATGATTGGCTTTGTGTATTTGGAAAATTTGTCATGTTATGAATATTTTGACACTACAAAAAAATTGAGTACGTTGAGTTTTATTAGGTGTTATTGTAACACTAAAGGAAAAAAGAGAAAATGTAAAGTGTTAACTATATGAGTTTACAATGTATTCATATATTAATTTGTAAGGATATATTGTATTGCCGTATGTATTTTATTTTGTATATCACATGTATGAATTGAAGTTGTTGACAAATAAAAACTTCTTAATACAAAAAAAAAAAAAAATGATTTGTTCAATTGATTTGAGAGAAAATAAAAAATATCTTTAAAAAAAAGATACCTTACATGCGCATATCTATGTGAACTATTCAAAACAATGATCAACACGTTTAAGATTCAAATTAATTCTTCACAACTATCAAACAAACATATACACAATTATACAATAATGCACAGATGTGAGTGCGTTGGGGCCGTGCATATATACACAATGAAGTTTATTATGCCAAGTACGATATAATATTTACAAAAGCGCCATAGCGAGAAGTATAGTTAGTCGCTTATTCTCACCGCACTGGCAAAAAATGCGTATAAGAACGCAACGGTAAGCGCATTACGCGTGAGACTACAGAATTACCGTCGGCACAACAGTTTCCGTTAAGCTACGCAATTCCGAGTAAAAAAAACAGAAGTATCATCAAATTATCGTCTTTTAAAATTTCAAGCTACATAAAATCATGCGCGTTCCGAGAAAATACGATCGAAATGAAGATTCTCTTATAAAAGGCAGTCTCTTTTTTCCTACCTAGTTCCGTTAAACATCTAGAGTAGCCTTGAAGACAATCGTAAGTGCGTAAGTGATGGTCCCCCCCCCCCCCCATCATGTGTTCACATTTTTATCTATTGATCATCACGTTCAAGATTCAAATCAATTTTCATTTGAAACGAACATTATACACGATGAAAGCTTAGTATGCCTACTACGATATATATTACACATTCGACATAGCAATAAGTATTTGAACATATTTAGGCCCATCTATTAATCATCATGTCCACGATTCAAATTAATTCTTCACACCTATCAAACAAACATAATTATACACAATTACACATTACACATACAAGCCACTTTTCCGATAAAACCTTGTATTAATTATCCTTCCAGAGGATTGCTTGCTACCGTGCAATATTGTTAGCAAATTAGCTGTCCTAACGTAATTTATGTTACCAGTATCAATCATGTCAATGGGGAAAATGATGAGAGCATTATTGTTATAATATTCAACTTTCGCCATGACAATTGCGCATGGGATTGATAGCGCGCACATTTTTTAACATGCGAGAGGAAGATTTGAAACAGGTGAGTAAGCCCCTGTTTCTCTTTTTCTTTTCTTTTTTGTTTTGTTTAACCCATCGATGTTTTCGTGGAAAGTGGTTTGTATGCATAATAATAATAATAATGATAATAATATTAATAATAATAATAATATTAGATTTCTTTCGTGGTATATCAAATATATTGCATTCATCAGTGTGAATATATCTGATATACCACTCAAGTGCATCCAATATTATATAATTATTGCACATACAAACCACTTTTCGATACAATAAAACCTTGTATTATTCATTCTTCCGGAGGTTTGCTTCCTGGCATGCAACATTGTTAGCATATTACATGTCCTATGTATTTCATGTTACCAGTATCAAATGGGAAAATGGGTGCATTATTGCTACAATTATGACAATTGCCCATGCGTTTGATTGTGCGCGCGCATTTTTTAGCATGCGCGAGGCAGATTTGATACAGGTGAGTAAACCCCTGTTTCTCTTTTACTTTTTCGTTTTGTTTAAATTGAATTGAATTGAATTACTATTTTCGTGGAAATTGGTTTTGTATGTACGATAATGATATTATTGGATTTCGTTCGTGGTATATAACATATATTGCATTCATCAGCACGAATATATGTGATATACCACTCAAGTGCATCAACTATTATATAATAAATGCACAGTTGTCATAGTTGTGGGTGCGTTTGGGCCGTGCAGCGCACAGTAGGAGGGTGTTTACTGTGCACTGCACCTCCTCAACGTCACGAACATAAAAAGTGTGCATTATCTGTTTTATAAGACAGGTCTGTATAAAAGGTTATTACACTTAGGTCTACCAGCACCTTGAAGATTTTGGCGCATCTCCCATATTGCAAGAGTTTGCACTGCGAAGAATTCAAATTGCTGCTTCCACGGACGTCTAATTCAAACACCAACTCATGTAAAAAAAACAAAAAAAAAACACGCTAAATCAAGCGCATAGGCTAATGCATATGCAGCTAGCTTGCGCACACAAGCGCATACACCGCGCGCTGGATATCAGCCCAGAGCAACCTAGCTTCCATGGAGTTTGTACACAAAAGGAAAATGCTGCACGAAAATTGCACAGTGTTGCACAACAAATGCACGGCTGGAATAAGTAGTAAAATTATTGCATAATCACGTGAATCGCATGCGGGATTCCTATTGTTACATTCTTTAGCCTGTGTTATAATGGAGTTTAGTATGCCAAGTACGATATAATATTTACAAATGCGCGATAGCAATAAGTATGTGAACATTTTTGTCTTTTTATCATCACGTGAAAGATTCAAATTAATTCCAATTCAATTCAACGAAACATGATAATACACGATTTTAGTTTATGATAGTATACGACATACGCAAAGCCATAACAATAAGCATGTGAATGTTTTCATCTACGGATTATCATGCTCAAGACTGAAATCAATTATTCATTCAATTCAAACAAGCATAATTATACTAATTATACACAAATACAAACCGATAAGTATTACAGTAGCTAAGATGGACAGAAGTTAGAAATTGGTCAGTACCTGCCTTAGTAGAATGATTCATTCATTTACCCATCACTAATTCATCCGATAGCAACATTAACAATAGGATTGGCACAAACGATGGTCATGTGTCAATTTCTGTTTGACACCCACCTGTAAACAAAGGGAAGGTACTCAGCCATAAAGCAACCGATTGTTACGAAATTAACGTTATTCTACAGTGGATATCAGCCAACGGGCTGGTGCATAAAACGGATTCAACTTGTTTTGAGGGTTAATATACACAAATGAAATAGAGCAGCAGCTTGTGTAGCACACCACGGGTTAAGAGAGAAAAGTCCGAGACAGGAAGACAGGTGAAGAAGATAAAAGGTGCACGGGGCAACTTCGTGGGTCAATTCATCATATTGCTATCAAAGAGTGTACATTTTAGTTTACGTTTAAGGTTGGGTTGTTCCGACTGAGGTAATTCTGGATGCACAATTTGTTCCAAAATTGAGGCTGATTATAAAGTTGCAGTTCTGATTTTTGAGAGATGGAAGTGATCCTATCACATCGTAGGGTAGCTGTGACTGTGTCGGCATCTTGAGAATAATTGTACTTTTTTCAAAACAAAGTATGTTTAACATACTATATATGATGCGGGTGCCTCAAACCGGCCCCCTTGTTTTCTTTTGAATATTTTCATTCCAAGATAACCAAATAAAATTCTAAAATTTCACACACAAATCAGCAAAATAATACTTTCTCAAAAACTATTTTTGGATTGAAGATTAACGATAAAATTTTGGAGAAATTGCGCTTCGAATATCGCTCGATAAATCGTCGCACATTCACATCACTGAACCTTGAAACCGGCCCCTACCGATAATGTGCGATATCTCCGTCGATCCGACGAGTACAGTGCCGACATTTCACCAGTATTGCGTCTCGATCATGCTCGTTCCAGTGCAGTGAAAAAATGACTGGAAAGTTTCGGCGATCGACGAGAAAATCACGGAAGTACGAACGCAAGTTGAAAAACGGAGATGTTTCGAACGAAAATGTGCAATTGCCAAATAAGTGCACATTTTGTCTAATTTTGCTTCCGAAAATCTTGCATTTGGTTTACTAATGCGTAAATACATAATAAATCGCGCATCCAACCTTCGATAACGCGCACTGCGCAGAAATACGCGGGGGCCGGTTTCAAGGGTAGGGGCCGGTTTGTGGACCACTTATGATACTAAGTCAGCAAATTGACTTCCTTGTTATAATAGATATGCCTCTTTTAGGAAGTCGCACTAACATGGAGATTTGACGTGTACGATTGCCAGTCTTCTGGATTTCTGCACCAATGTCGCATATAAAAACCATCATTTCTATAAAGAGACTACTAGTTTGCCTGGCAAGGCGTTATTATGATTTTTTTTTTAAAGTTTATTATTCATCACCGATATCTAAACTGGATACCATATACAGTAGTTTTTTTTTTTGTTATTGGACCCCGTGTTGAACAAAATACACAAACAACTTGACTATTACATACACAACACAACATCAAAAATAGATATATTTCAGCCTGCTATACAATTTTGCGCAATGTTATCGACGTTAACAAAGTTTTCATACAGGTCTCTATTATAATGAGTAGGCTACGCATGTAGTCGAACAAGTTTCTTTGTAATTTGACTATTGTCAAACGGAAATAAATTTTGGTTCATTGTAGAAATCAGTTTTCAGACATTGTGAGACAAGGTATAATTCGAGAGCTTTGTATTTCATTATACTTTTACTACACGATATTAAAGTTGTATCTACCAACTTGTCACATTAATGATACAGCAACTGTAAAATCACAATCTAAAGGCAAGATTATGGTTCATTATCACGGAAGTTTTTTCTTTTTTTTTCCTTTTGTGTTAATGACATTCATTTCATGTTTGATAATTCAAAATCTACTGACAGGCGGCGCTACAACGTGGCACAATATAGCTACACGTTATCATGTGGTATGATGTAACGTTACATGTGGCTACACGTTATCATGTGGTATGATGTAATATCGTGGATTGCTAAGTAACGGATCCTCGTCATTACCAAGGCTCTTTGGGCATATGCAGCTTGTCCCAATAAAAGTTACAACGGCACTTTCCGCAACGATACCTTTAGAGATATTAAATCAATCACATAATGATATTTCAGGGAATGACACTATTTTATTTCCACACCTTAGCACTGTTTGCAGAACTCAGAAATATTATTTTCTTTTACTTCATTTAGTTCATTATCTATGTCGTCGGATGGAAATGGACAAAATCATGCCGTCATTTTTAACACATATATTTGTGCAAGAGCACATTAGACAATTTTGATCATAAAGCGTGAACACAATGGACAACACATCTCCTTACAAAATCTGGAGGGAAGGGACATCGGACATGATGGACAAAAGATCCCCATTCTCCATGACTACTGAAGCAAATCGAATAGGGTTTTCCGCAAGGTGAAGTCATAATTTCATACCCTGAAATACTATTCTGATTAATGAAATATCTCTAAAGTTATCGTTATGGAAAGTGCTGTTGTATTTTTTTACAAGCTGTAAAGCTTAAATTTGCCAAACGTTTCAACGGCTCTGTTGGGAATACGCTCTCCTAATCCTCGAAACTATTCTCTTGGCAAATTTAATGCAATTGCGGAATCAAAGAAAATGTCCATGCACTCACGCATAACCTTTACATATGCGTCGTGCAAAAGGTCTATGACATACAATATGTCACACTAAGTCGGGATAATACGTCAAACATGCCACATGTGCAGCTCCTTAGATGCAAAAATACGCATCCATGTGAAACAAAACAATAGGAACCCAAGTCGCTACATGGTCACACATCCACTTCTTGTTTGAAGATTTTCTCGTTCTGCGATCTCCTTATTGTAGAAGTTCAGATCACAGGTTATCAAGGCTGACTTTAAGAAATTCAGAAGCACAATATCCTTTTCGACGTCCTCAACATGGTTATCGCTGGTGTAGTTCTCGAAGAACCAAATGTTTTCTTTCGGGATGCTAGTAGTAGCGAGATCATCCCTGAGATGGTCCATGTCCTCGATGTCGTCCTTGTGTGTGACAACCAGCAGTGGTGAGCGGTCTATGGTAAAGACACAAAATCTAATGAAGAGTTTGCTTATAAAAGATACAAGCGTGAGAGCTAACTTGCTTCGATCCAGCCCCATAATTGACGTTTCTAAAGGAAAGTGGCAGGCCAGATAAAATTAAAGAAAAGCGGTGTTGGATGAATCTAACTCGCGCCGCCGCGGCGAAATTAGATTGCTGAATTAGCTGAGTCTGCTATGAATGCTGACTGCTAGCTATATGCATGAGTTTGAATTAGGGTTAGGGTTAGGGTCAGGGTTAGGCTAAGGGTTAAAATTCATAAAATGAGTGGGATACCAAAGTGCTTTAGCACCTTATAGGCGTAGGCTGCGTACTTGTGCGCTGACGAGTTAGACTCATTCACCACCGTTTTTTTTTTTTTATCACGATTATGGCAGAAGTGTAGTGTAAAAAAAATATATGCGCCTCCCGTATACGCTCTTCTACGTTGTGCTTTTGATTCCGCTGATGAGCTATGGAAGACCATGACTGCCACAATTCATTTACTCATACGTATACGAATTGTGGCAGCCATGGCCTTCAAATGAGAGCAACGTGCTTGCGTCGATTAGCTAGCTGAATGAATGTCCCCGCAAAGTGCGCCTGCTACGTTATCGTGTCATGTTCTCGGGCAGCAAACTTAAAAGTTTATTGAAATATAACTCAAAACAAAGTAATGCTCTTAATATCAGCTGATTAGAGTTAGGATATAAAGTCTGCTATATCTGTGTGGTAAAACAGTTCATACCAAATTCGAAATCCTAGTGGTTTCAACTGATTTTAACTCGAGTCAACTAGTACTAGTATTCCTGAATGCCCTCCTAGGACGCTCTTAATGTAAATTAGAGAGGGTTTGACCACGCCCAGTGCGCATTTATTAGCCAATCACAATCACAGTTTATCATCCGGACTTTCACCTAGGTTTCTTCCTAAATCTGTGGTGTGGACGCGCAATCATAGAAATATGAGGTTATACCTTAGATTTGGAGTTGTCAACAGTTTTTTTTTTTTTTTTTATGAAAGGTGATTGCTGTCAGAAGTTGTAAACACGATTCGACTTGAAACATCTTGAACGTAACAGGTTGCGATGATTATATTCAAGATGAGTAGAAGCATGTATATGATATTATAACATATGTGGGTGTTGATAGTTATTTCTGATAGTTCATTGTTCCAGAGAAACATTTTGCGTTTAGCCGTGGGGAAGGGGGGGGGGGGTTGTCGAGTTTGAATACACGCTTTGTACATTTCTCGAAGAGATCTTACTGTAAAATGCCTGTATCTCCTTGGTAAACTTGCTGATAAAACCCATTGCTTGAGCGTTTCCCTCTTTCCTGAATAAGGAAGAAAATGGGGAGGTATAGGTGTTAATGTAAATGTTATGATTTTATTCAAAATACACAACATAAAACAAACATCTTTAAAAAAATATATAAAAATATCAAACATCATCTACTTAAATGGGCATGGAGCCGTGATTATATGCTGATAATACAGGCAGACAAGTTATTTGCATCTTATCCAAGGTACACACGTGGTGCTATGGATAGTATCTTATGTCCACATGGGTTTACAAGAACAATGGGAATTGCGGATTAATGGAGATGCGCACTAAGATTTATAATTTGACAGTTATCATGATTTACGAAAATTCAAAAATTCCTTCATGTTTTTTCTGGTTTCTCTGTTTTACTTTAATCAAATGAAACATCACGCTGTCAGTGACTTTTTAATATAATTTGTTGATGATTTTTCATGACGCATGAGCGGCTTTATATATATCTACATGGGCGCAAATCGCTCCCCGACGGTGGAGGGGACATGTTTTTCCTCAAGAAATAGCTGAGCGGGGGGGAGGGGAATGATAGGATTTTGGGGAGGTGTTTTTTTTTCCTTCATTTTTTTTTTATCCCGCACAGTCTCTGAAAATGCTCTCAGTGGGGGGGGGGGGGGGGGGGGGGGGTTATGACGTTTTTCGACAAAAAAATTAATCCGCCAATCCGACCAGTCTCGTGGGGGTACACGACCGAAAATAGTAGGGGGGACATTTGATATTGTGTCCCCCCCCCCCCCTTTCGAAGCCCCCCCCGTCCCCCCCGGGATTTCCGCCCATGTATATATATATATATATATATATATATATATATATATATATATGTACATGTGTATATACACATACATATATGAGAATATATGCACAGTGCATGAGAGTTAGACATGAAACCAAAAACTATTGTAATTCACAGATTCACAGATCATATAAAATCTCAAGCACTTTACGCTTTTTTTATGCAAAAGGAGACAACACAGTTAATCAAAATTCAGTACATACGTACCTGGAACAGTAAACGAAGACGGGGCAGTGCACATCGTTTTCTTTCTTGTCAGTCCTTGTCAGAGGCTTTGTCGGGTCAAGCCCACGTTCTCCCCCTATCGAGAGTATACACAGTCCACACAATCACTTCATTTACAGCTCGCCTTCAACCATAGAGCTTTATATAATAAGACCTTAAATAAGACATAACGTCATAGTATTAACACACAAAATAGTAAGAGCCCCCCACCCCAAACAAAATAGCATCACTTTTTAAAAGAAGTTTTGTGCATAATAAATTAGCAGGACTGTTTCTTGACCTCTTGACTAACTTCTACGTAAAAAAAAAAAATGATCCATTTAGGTAAAAGCAAAACTGTAATTTGTCAACGGGAAAACGTGGCTTTTTCAATTTTCTCATGTAACAAACTTAGAGAAGCTGCATACCTGGAACGATTACTTTGTATATATCGTATAGGTGAATTATAGGGGAAAAAAGAAATTTGTGCATAAATTTGCATAGTTAATTAGTATTCAAAATATTTTTTTGTTTATTGAAAGGGCTTTGTGGGGTAATTTAAATTTACGAAGAAATGTTAGGCATACACCCAGTAGTAAGGATGGAGCACGCCATCCTTACTACTGGGTGTATGCCTAAAATTTCTTTGTAAATCGAAATTATCCCACAAAGCCCTTTCACTAAAACCTAGTTGAATTTTCCCTACGGCGGACTACTCATGAATATCAATGAGTCAGATTAAATGAGACTCTTTCGTTATTTGTTTCCATATTTTCGTATGAACTACAAATAGCTTGAGTGGTTAAATTGCTGCCCGGTAGGCAGTAGATTGCCGGTTCAAATCCCGTCTGGTTCCAAGATTTTTGTCTGACATGTTTTTCAGTCATTTACAGGTTGGAAAACGCCATCCTTACGACTGGGTATATGGCTAAAATTTCTTTGTAAATATTTTAATTACGATCGAAAATTTGCTTAAGCAGACCGAGGAGATTGCGTCCCAAGAGACATATGTACCGAATTTTGTGACCGTCGCGCGTTTGGTTGGCGAGATCGGAGCTGGGGGGGGGGGGGGGGGGGCATCATGCCCCCCCCCTCCCCCCCCCCCCCTCCAAATTTGAGTTTTTGAATCTTAATTGTGTACCTCCTCAAGCGTGACATGATGGACAATGTTTATTAAAACACATTTAGCAAGACAGATAACATTCACCTGTAAAAATGTGCCGTGATTTTGATGGTGTTGAATATACCAATTGTGCCTGATATATTGTGTTCACTCAACCGTGCAATATTGACTACAATATCAGAATAGGTTTCAGAAAGTTGATAACGGATATAATGATATACAAACGATGCTTAAATCAACAAATCATCAGTAAATAAACATGTGCATTTATTCCATAATAACATTACATGTCAGGATTTGTTGCATCATCACTCAACCATGACACCACAGTACTTCTATCATGATCATAAAAAATGCAGTTATTTATGATGTTAACAATATCTGATGTCGATTCATTCAATAAACTGAACGGATATTGTAAATTTAGGAAGGTTGAGCAAACATTTCCCCCTCTAGAATTGTACTCCTCAGGTAACCGTGCAGAAGCGCGAAAAGTGTCAGGATAAGTGTGAGGGGAACAAACAACGGATGATCAACCAATACCAGCCCTTAAACATACACCAGAAACAGAATTTACCAAAATCTCGTTTCATAGACACCCAAAACTGATTCTTGTGACTTTTGAATAGTGATAAATTTGCCTTCAATCTGTGCTCACTCATGCATGACTGAATGAATCAAATTACAAATTATCAATTTTTCACACAGATGTTAGTTAATAAGTTAAGAGAAATCCTCTTAAGTAATATTGTTGAAAGCCTTTTCGATAAGAAGAAAGTTATGGTGTTTTGCTTGGGGAGGGGGGGGGGGCTTCCTTTTTGGAGTGTGTTTATAGCTCTATTGCTGTAACCCACTTGCCGGGAGCTAAACAAAGAGGGCGTTATACAACGAAACTTTGCCCTACTATTCTCTATAATCAGGAAAAAAAACATATCAATAGAAATACCTACTCTTACTGCCCATCTCATTGTAGTGTTTCACGACTTGATTGTAAGAGTATAGCTTTGTTTCGTTTGTATGGACAATATGATCATGAGGGAAAGAACGAAATATTTCAAATTGAATCAAATTGTGCAATCTACGGCGGCTACGTTACCTTGCATCCGTAATGGCAAAACAACATAGATACATTAATGACATAAATACAAATACATTAATTTATACATGGATAGTGAAACTTACGGATCTGGCCCCTGATATCACGCATGTTGTCATCAGCAAAGTCCTTCATACCACGGTTGTCCACGATGCGTGCAAGTTCTGGTGTCCCGCTTCCACCGACGAGGGGGTATGGGAGACGAGCGATTGTCCTGGACCCTCCGAGGACAGAGCCTTCCTCCGACAAGCTTGTGTAATCACCTGTCAGGTCAAACAAAAGATAACTTACACCCCTCTGTGCCTAACAGTATACTGTCCTACAAGACGTGAGTGCATCACAAGCACATGTTGCTACTCTTGCACGGAAAAAAGAACGGGCGAGAATCGTCAGTGTTTTTTTTTCAGATTTTGTCAGTTTTTTAGAGACGGAGCGTTATGCTACATGGACTACAATACGTAATGACTTGACACTACGTTCACATTCATTTGCGTTAAGTAAGAGGGTTTAAGAGGACGTCTCTTGAGAGAAAACGACACCGTACATCATTTGTTTCGCCTCGTTACTAATGGGTGATATCTGATGAGCGTTGTTCCCTGCAATTTTCCCTTTTGAATACGATCGTGAATTTAGAAATGAGATATATTGATATTCATGTTCTAAGGCCGATTTAAAACAAACCTTACCGCATTCTCTGCCTTACTCTTGAACTTTGTTTCCAGGTACTACCCCACCTAGGCATTTCCTCTCCAGTGTATGATATCGCTTCAAATGACCAAAGTACCGTCCTTTAAATCTATTGATGGCCGTAAGAAGATATCCATCTGCCACATTGAGCTCGTTATCAATTCATGCGTTCGTCTTTGTACCCAACATGCCCAAGGCACCTAAAGGACTTGACTGTGACTCTTGTGCTCGAAAGCATTTATGTATTTTGCAGCACACTTTTTCATTGCCCACTATTCTGAACCATAAATTACAACTAGAAAGATGCAGGCATGATGTATTCTCAGTTTGACCTCCTTGTTAAAACACATTAATTACAAAGTTTTTAACAGAACGTCCAGTCGTCTGCGTATTTCAGAAGTGCAGTTCCCATCATTTGGAATAAATGCTCCCAGGTATTCCCAGGTATTGTCATACTCTGTAACTATTCTCCATTTAGATGAATATCAATGTCCTCATTGACCCTGTCACGTTTCATTGTCTTTCTTTTTCAGTAATCGTGAGTCCACACTGATTCGTACAACTGCAGAAAGCACATACACTAGTGTTGTTATCTAAGACACAGAATGGAAAAGTATTGTAGTTATTACATAATGCAGTTTGACTTCTCACGAAACAATTGAAATTGTCCTCTTTCGTGCATATGAATAATGACGAGTCTGCCACGGCAACTTGATGAAAAGGTTGGAGTGTTCTTATCCAATTCTATATGTCGTCTGTTTTCTTGTCCAATTCTTTTGCTTTTATTCAAATTAACTTGTCAGAGTTCAAGGTTTATTCTCACTTATCTAATCTCCATCCCGCATATCAGAAACCCCTTATATGTGGAATGGAGAATTCAATTCACTTACCTGATAATGCATATACCAACGAGTTAATGAAGGCCGACTTTCCCGTACCCATCAGTCCGAATAACGCGATGGTGACGGGGGATTCCCTCTGGCCGAGTTGGACTTTGCCGAATTGTCCAGGTATGTAACCTCTTATAGCTGCTCTCAAACTACGTCTTTTCTCCAGGCGTTGCTCAGCTACAAAATTGTAACGTTTCAGTGGTTATCGTTAAAAAGAAGCGTACACGTCAAATACAATATAGCAAGCACTAAAATATTATAAAAGAAGAACGGTTTAAAGCAATCAATCCATTAATATTGCAAAACAAATATATGAACACTATTCCTTATTACACCACGAAGTCGAAAATGTACACCTTTGTATCAAGTTGTACTGCAATGTTGACACGTTAAAGTGTATTCATCTAACATCCATCTGTCAATTTATACAATAAAACAAAAACAAATATGTCTCTAAATTTAGCCACAAAACAGACGCTCGGCCTGTAAAATGATGCATTTATAATACATTTATTCGCATTTTTTTTTTGTGTATGCCCTGCATTCCCTTAGCTATACTCGCGCAATTAACCTTGGATGTTCGATTGATTTTACCCGGATTGTGTAAAGTTCATTGGATTATTTTTATTTCATACAGGAGAGATGCCAGCTTGCATTCAACAGCTCTTGAGATATTGGGTAAAACAGATTGGTGACGGACGGATTTTTTTTTTTTAAGGCCACTTTTGGCGGATGGATAAGACTGGTACCTTGCAACAAGCGCTCCTCATCATCAACGCCCTTTTCGCCTGTATTTTCCTGCTGTGATCCGGCTTTCAGTTCTTGATCACTTACTGCGGGTCTCTTCAGCCACGGTATCCGGTCAAGAATGGCATGACCTACGGGGATCCATTCGTATAATACGACCATAAATTATATTTGTTAGTTAAAACTAATAGTAACAGTTACTTTGATACCTTGTTGTATATAAAGGATCCGACATTAGTATTCGTAAGCTTCTGATATGGGTACAATCATTTTGGTGATAATATTGATATGATTGTTAGTATTAGTAGTGGGGCTATAATGTATACTGTCACAATTGTCGCAATGAAAAGATAAAGAGATGACACTCTCTGTGTTTGATTTGCGTGCATTTGGTAAAAGCACAGAGGAAGTGCCGAATGTGATTACAACTATATCAGGCAATACGAGTTCAGATACATTGTTTTCGTCCCCATCTTTACACCTGACTTACCCACCTTATACTAAGTGTTCAAAAAACATTTCAAACAAAATTGACACCATATAACAAGTATATGATGAGTATTTTCAGCTTCATTTGAGTTGTGACTTACAGTATTTTCTATTATATTTCCAAAGTGTAAAATTATTTTTGAATACCTATTATAAGTCTGCTCTTTAGGTTTATTATAATTTTAATCGTAATCAGTATATCATTATTACATGATAGTATTTGCACTAGCGTTCTTTCAGTCACTATTAGGTCGATTAAATGATATCGGTATTTATATGCTTGGTGAAACTACTAGTACAGTATATAGAAGTAATTTCGAGATTGGTATGGGCATTATTTTATCTACATGTATTAGTATAATATATCGATTTGTATCAGTGATTACCCCAATGTGCCATCGGATATTTATCATGGTTCTTTCCTGCCGCGTTGTACGGTCCCCATGATCACGGTATTTCCATGGTAGTTGGTGCGTTAATGAAAGAACCGTGGATATGTTATGGAAGGATATGAAACAACATTCTTTCTTTGAGCCCATGCGTGGCACCGTCGAAAAATTATGGGGTCTCAGCATGTGCTTTTCATGTGTTTTAACAATAGCGAACATGGTTGCCTGGCAACGGTTTCTTAGAGAGAACAAAATAAATGTAGAGTCTTATTTCGCTTCTCCACTTCTGTTGGCTTGCATCAATACTTTTGTGAGGAAAAGAGATATCAGCTAACAAAAATAAACTTTTTTTTTAGTAAAATATCTCAGCTGCAAGCAAATTCACACAAACACTGTTCATGAAAATAAACAGCTTAATATATCATTTTGATAATGATTGAGTCCGACAATTCCGGAAATCTCCGGAAAGTTAAGAAATTTGTTATGTATGTAAGTAAGAATATTATCTTATATCTCCGCTTGTGCATCATGCGGCAATTATTTAGAAGAAAAACAAATACAGCATCTTTAGTGGTGTTGCCCTTAACTTTCTTGAAAATTACCAAAAAAAAAATGTGATAAGAAACACAGCTTAGAGAAACAAAACAGGGAATTAAACATGTTAAAGATATTGCTTTCCAAGTTAACGGCAGCAAACAGACGGTGCCGCGCATGGGACGTCAAAGCATTGCAGTGATTGTGGAATGCTTTTGACATTCATTAGCACGCTTTAGTATCCATACAGATGTTTGAATATATTATGCTCGAGTTGTCCCTCTTTCCTAACACATCCCTGAAAGAACCATGGAACCGTCATATTCCGATAGTACTTTAGGGATAACTTCGAGGCTTTTCGACAATGACACAGTACTTCCATTATACACATTTCTAAGATACTTTCAGCGTAACCACTCATCACCATGATAATGGTACCACAGGAATAACCAATTTAGTACTAGTATTTATTCCATTGTTGTTAGCGTCAGTGTTAGTACACTGGTGTTTGTATTATCATGGATGTGTTAGGAAGGGGAAGCAATGCATAATGTATTCAAATATCTGTATGGATACTAAAGCGTGCTCATGAATGTCAAAAGCATTCCACAATCACTACAATGCTTTGATGTCCCATGCTCAGCACCGACATTTTGCTGCTGTCAACTTGGAAAGAAATATCTTTAATTCCCTGTTTTGTCTTTCGCATCTGTTATCACATTTTTTTTTTTTTTTTTGCAATTTTCAAGAAAGTTAAGGGAAGCAGCACTAAAGATCCTGTAGTCGGTTTTCTTCTAATAAATTGTTGAATAATGTACAAACGGAGATATAAGAAAATATTCTTACTTACACAATTGACGAATTTCTTCACTTCCCGGATTCTTCCGGAAATGTGAGATTCGATCATTATCAAAAATATATCTTAAGCTGTGTATTTTCATTAACAGCGTTTGCCTGCATTTACGTGCGGCGGAGATATTCTACTAGAAAAAAAAATATTTTTGTTCCCTGATATCCCTTTTCATAAAAAAAATATATAAATGCAATCCAACAGAACGGAACAAGCGAAATAAAACTCTCTATTTATTTTGTTCTTTCTGAGCAACCGTTGCTACGAAATCCTGTTCGTTATTTGTTCAGAAACCTGAAAAGCACATGCTGAGACCACATAATTTTTCGGCGGTGCCACGCATGGGTTCAAAGAAAGGAAGTTGCTTCATATCCTTCCATAACACATCCCTGATATCATTCATTCCTACTCTGACCTCAGTGTCAGCACCTATACGTTACCTTGTGGGGGAAGTCTATCCCGCTTTCGCAGATACAATGCCAGTGACAACAACACCAGTACCACCACAATAAAGACCAAAACCAGGCTAAAGATGACAATCACTGCCGAAACCCCACTAGAGAGTCCTTTCTTCTCTTCCGGTGAAATGGCTGAGAAAAAAGATGAAAGCAATGGCTGATATAATGACACCATATATGTTTCGCACCGGAAGTAGATTAAATAAACCGAGTAGGTACCATGAAAATATGTTTCCCGTACTTAAAAAAAAAAGTTTTCTTCATCTACCTATGAAACGCCCCTTATAATCTTTCATATATTCATGAGCACGTTGTGATATCACACGTTATTCACACGTAAGATTAAATCAACATGATAATCAAATATACCATGCACTGAGTCTGAGAAGTTCCATTGAAATTATGGATTCCAATCTGGAAGGAATAGTACTCTTCCTGCCAGCGAGGAATCCATAATTTCACCTGGTACTTCGAAAATAGTACATTCGATATTTGATTTATATCCTACAATTATTACAAGAGAGAAAATGAGATTATTCCTCTTGAAGTCAAGACATGACGTTGTAGAGCTAATCTGATGCCATGCATTGTCTTCGCCGAGTAGTCAGGCCGGTCTTACTCCGTGCACCAGCGTAAAATCGCGACAACAGTTTATCCAGTTTAGCGTTGTTGAGGTCTTCATAATTTACGTTGATGATAGTGCAGTATTCGTTGAAAATTGCCAACCCATACTTCATCTGTTTCTTCGTGTTCTCCGCGCAAGCTCAGTACAAAAATTAAGCGATTGATCAACAGATATCGATAGCGAAATATCCAGTTTTCTGAATTAATGACGTCAGATTATTGGTAGGCCTGGAGCGAAAATTATTTCGTGGTCTGACGTCACGCAACATCATCGTCACATGAAGCTGTTTGAACCAATCACTATACAGGATTCAATCTATGTAGGATATAACACATAATATATACGGTATTCATGTAAAAACTCGTACATGTTGTGAGTAATTTGCCTGCATATACAGAGTGCGCGCTGAGTATCGCATGGCAGATTTAAAGACGAACATGCTGGTGGAAAATGGGTTTTTACTCAAAAAGTGGAACAAAGTTCCTTGGTGGCAGCCAATGTGGTACCGTTGCAAAGCATAAACTGTAATAAAGGCAAATCATGAAATTTGTAGCGCAGGATTCGGCGGGAGTGTTCACCGCTTTTGAGCATGAACAAATATATAATATTTTCTTCCCGTTATTTTGGGTTGCATCATGACTTACTTCCGGGAGGAATACTTGTTTGCCTCTAAACTGTATAATGATGTGAAAAACCTATTCCAAAGCAGGTGAATGCAATATTAACAGGACTAAATGATTCGTTTGAAAATAAACTTCAAAATAACGCAGTAATACAGTTTACACACTATGTACCTAATAATCCAAACATCCGATGTTTTTAAAGAAAATTGACCCACTTAAAATCAATTTCAAGAAGAAATATTGCTCAGCGGTGTGCCAGAGGTTGTAAACTTTGCTTAGAATGTGAAAAAATTGTTTTGATAACCAAACCCCTATTTTGGCGCACTTTTTCTCACGCGTGCCCCACTGTGCGGCGCCTTGTACGTATGTGTAAACGCACAAGTGGACTGACGCCGCCTTCAGTCCACCTCTGGAGGTGTTTTGAGGCCGGCCTCGTGGCGGCGTGAGGCCACCTTCTCCTATGTGTAAACACAAAGTGGACTGAGGCCGGCTTTTGGGAGTCACGTGATTATTGGCTTGCGCAATATAATAGTCTGGATACGTCATTGATCTCGCTTTATTGACCTCGGTATCGCGCGCTTTCAAGTTGTATTCTCGTTAGGAATCTAAACACCGAAAAAAAAATTATCGTACAAATAATCAAATTCGTTCGTTTGTTCTGTGATTGATTTTGGTACAAAGGATTAAAAATTAAAAAGAATTAAAAAACAGGAGAACATAACTGTAGGCTGATGAAAAGCGCTAAATGAATATTTTATCAGTAGCGAAATTGCGTAATGAGAATTATCGAATTTGAGATCGAACACAAAGTCGCCGTATGTGTAAATGGGGGTTTTGGAGACGGCCTGACGCTGGCGTGAGGCCAACTCGATGTTTGCCTACCTGGTAAGGCTTTGACCGTTATGTGCGTCACCAGGTCTGTACCGTTGGTTGCTTCCCCGCTCACCGTACATGTGAAGTTCTGGTCCAGGCGTTCCTTGGCATCCACGCTCACGGTCACGTCCATGTCGAACGTACCGTTCGGCCCAGCCCGCTTCTCCGAGGTGCCGAGCGGTTGCAGGTCCCGCCCGACACCGTCTTCCACGATGGACCAGACTACAGACACCTCGGGCCTAAACCCACCCACGCGGCACACCATGTTGAACTTAGGAAAGCTGCGCGAGGTGGAGGTCGTGCAGTGATTCGGTGAAGAGGAGACGGAGGGCGATGATGACGGTGTATCTAATGGCGTTTCATCGCACTGTTCAATCACAGGTTCGAATGGCAGGGCTGCATATTAGTGATCAGAACACAAAGTAATTTAAACATTCCTTTGTTTATCAAATGGTTTATAACATCGAGCATCTACAAAAGCCTTGCCCACATATCCATATTCGAGATGTGTCATTGGGATGAGATAGATTAGCTGGGTTTAATAGGCATAAGGTCAGATATACTAAGCGATCAGTCAGACACGACTCCTAATTTTACTTTGAATATGTGTGCCGTCTGGGTTTCTTTTTCGTTATCATTGGTTATTGTTTTTTTCTTATGTTATTGTTTTTTTCTTAACTATTAATTGTCTTAATTTTGAAGTAATCCAACCTCTCAGGTTATGTCCACGTGCAACCACATCAAAACGACCGCATGGTTCAATTGCAAAGCGGGTCAAGTGTTTGACAAAACGTTCTATATATTCAAGCAACCAGAAATCAGCTTCTCCTATTAATTATGTAGGACGGTAGAAAGAGATGTCTACAGAACATATTATTTCTTGTACCCATACTTTTAGTAAACTCATATCGTGCTTCTGATATTTCTGGCATACCTGCATGAGCGAATATGTCAGGATAACTCTCAATGACATAGTTGTACAATGACTCCTATGCAATACAAATATCATTTTCTTAAGTATTTTTCAATTGATATTGGTAATACAAAATAATTTAAAGGGCATATACTGTACTGGGAAGGCAAAAAAAAAGCCTTCAAAATGTTATTGTTAGCAATCTTCTTGTCAATGGTCTTAAATTCATGTATTGTCTATGTTAGAAGCTTGCTGAAAGTTATTTGCCCTCAAATAATCCACATATGGCGTAATTAATAATTGATGATTAAATCCTCAAAATGTTCGGCCCGAACATTTTGAGGATTTGTGATTTAATACTGTGATATTGTGATTTACTCCAAATGTAGATCATTTGAGGGCAAATAACTTTCAGCCAGCTTCTAAAATAGAAAATACATGAATTTAGGACCATTGGCAAGAACATTGCTAACAATTACATTTTGAAGGCTTTTTGCTTTCCCAGTACAGTATATGCCCTTTAAAAGCAAGCATATCGTCCTTTAAAATGGCATACTAAACATGCTAGATATACAGAACGTTACCATGGTTACTGGTTGTTTTGACAACACGTGGTTTGCGTCAGGTAGGCCTCTATTACGTGCAGCTATTAATAATACTGCCTACGTAGTAAGCGATACTATTTTTATAGTTCCCGATGCTTTCTTATAGCTACCGATACTTTTTTTTCCTGTATTGTTACCGATGTTTTTTCCCTACATAGTTATCGATACTTTCTCATAGTTATTAATACTTTCTTACATATAACGTAACCGATACTTTCTTACCATAAATGGCCAGATCCCACAAAACTTTGTAGGTTTCACTGCCTATCTCTGTGGAAACATCACACCTGTATGTCCCCTCATCGTCTACCCCCAGGTCGCGAATAGTGAACGAGTTGTCTAGATTCAGGATGAATCGCTCGCTGATGCCCGAGCGCTTGCCCTTGAAAAGCGACGCCTTTAAGACTTTATCCTCAGGATGCGTCTGGTTAAGGCGATACCAGAACACCGCTCGGAGTTCGACGGAGAAGTTGCATGGGAGAGTCACCTCGTGCCCCGTCCAGCCCACTATAGTTGCGGTGTCTTGGATTTGCAGTGTACAAAGGATTAAACATGAATATGAAGGGGAGATGACATTTACAAAGAAAGGCAAGAATTATGTATATAAATGCGGAAGAGGGGATGTAGAAATCGAGATATTAGGAAAGTGATGGGATGGGCAAATCGGGTGAGAAAGGTGGGGGAGCACATAAGTTGAACGTGTATTTTCATGTTGAACTGAGTTGCGTCTAATCTAATATGAATTCTCGGTCACGTCATTAGGGACCGCAAGATCCACTATAACACCCCCCCCCCCCCACCCCCAGATAGCAAAATATCTGGGGCCTATATGGGCTAGACATGGGTTGATCTGGGCCTGGATATGGGCCCCATATGGGGAGCACCTGCGCCCATATGGGCCCCATTTGGCCCATCTGGGACCCATCCATATTTTCCACCGTACACCCCGTCTGGGGCCCATATGGGCCCAAAAATAGAAATAAAGGGATGATATTTCACATGACTAATCATACTTGCATAGGCCTTATCCTAGCTTCGTTCTCCCCTATTCTATCCTTCTCGATCCTATCGTATCCCTCAGTACACTCACTTACATATATATAGTACTACGGGAATTTATTTTACAAATATTAGTTAGTACAATTAAATACGAACATTGTGTTGCAATTGTTGTTGTCTGGACTCAATAAGGTGGCATTTACAAAAAAAAAATGGTTATTGGAATGTATGCTAAGTGGGATCAAGGTGGAACACCCATATGGGCCCTTTCTGGGTGTTATATGGCTCAGTCGACCCAGAAATAAGACCACATTGCCTCGGTTTTATTATCTGGGTTCTAGGTGGGACAGGCCCCATATGGGTTGAACATGGTACATATGGGTCCCAGTAGACCCATATGATTCACATATGGGCCCTACATACTTTGCTATCTGGGCCAGCTCCCCCGTTTACACACCACGCTTACCCTGTCTATACAGTCTTAGGGGTGGTTCCAGGGGGGCCGAAGGGGCCTCCCCCACCCCTTTTGAAATGAGAGGAGGCCGAATCGCCCCCCCCCCTTCCATCCACCCTCCTATCCCAGAATGTTTTAAGGGGGTGAATCTGCCGCAGCTGGCATATCCCTTTTTCAGGCTTAAAAAAAACCACCCCCCCCCCCTACAAAAAAACAAAACAAAACATTTTTGATAACGCTCCAAGTCATGTCCTGGGCGGGCGGACCAAAACCAAATAAGCAAAAAACAGTAACAAAGCCCGCGGACCGATTTTTGTTGACACCTAACTTCCAGTACCCTGATTGAGGGCTCTTAATAGCAATCCCCATTTCACAGCACATACAGCACATTATTATTTTTTACAAACATCTGAGCCATGTCATTTTTACATTTTATTGCCCCGTTTTAGACAGGCCAACTAGATAGCGGGCCTAAATCTCGTGTATTTCCCGCCAACCACGCCAACGAAAGTCACTGGGATGTCACGTGTAAAATAACGGGCAATAAACTGAAGGGAAATCGATTCATAATCACTCACAATCCCAATATCTTTAGATTCGCGAACATTGCCATTTTTTGTACACGAAATCTAGCGCAGAAGTGCAAGAGAACTTTATGCACGTTGGGTCTATAATTATTAATGTTTTCTAGTTCGCTCTAGATGGCCAATTTTGTTAATAATGACGATATGGACTGGCTACTTTCACGGGCGGAAATCGCTCCCCGAAGGGGGGACATGTTTTTACTCAAGAAGTCGTTGAGCGGGAGGGGGAGGGGGGGGGGGGGGTTGTGATGGATTTTTTTTGGGTGTTTTTCCATAATTTTTTGGACCGCCCAAGTGGGGGGGGGGGACATTTGATATTGACATTTGACATTTGACATTTGCTATTGTGGGGGTACATGACCGAAAATAGTGGGGTCACATTTGATATTGTTTCCCCCATCTTCGAATTGGTGGGGGGGGGGGGGCGGGACACGACACCCCCCCCCCCCCCTCCCCCCTTCCCCCCGGATTTCCGCCCATGGCTACTTTCGGGGGACACATACCCCCAGTAGCGTCGTACTGCCCTCGTCTTCGACTCGGACAATGCTGATTCAGACAATAAATGTTGCATCCCCCCAATGTCAGTCCATATCAAAGCAAACACATGCTGACACAACTCTAATCATACAACAGAATGCATGATAATTCAGCTGATAAAACAAATGACGCGTTACCGGAAGAAACGAGTTATAAAATGTCCGTACCTTGTGACAACGATGGGTTGATGTGGAGGAGTGACATGACGAGAAACAGCGGTAAAATATGACACGTCTCCATTTTCAATTATTCTGTGACAACTGGCACCCACAGATCTGAAGGCAATGTAGGTGTATGTCAAGCTCGTGGGGACACAAAGGCTTTTGCATTGAATAGCGATACAGCTCGGGAGTGGTATGTCATTTGAGCGGAGTCAAAGTTCAGTGGGGATTCCCCGCCAACCATCATGACCGTGTGTATTATGAAATGCGGTGCACAGGGGTACAAACCACAAAAACATGTTTTTATTCATTGCCAGTCATGCGATCTGGTGAGTAGGTACGGGAAGGGGGGGGGGGGCTGGGGAAAACGTGCCCCCCCCCCCCTCCCCACAAATTCCGTGTGCCCCCCCCCCCCCTTCCCTCCCGGTGCTCCCCCCGAAATGATATGTATGCGGCCCATATATATATATATATATATATATATATGGGTTGATGATCTCATTATCTGACTAAATATTATTCAGACGACTTATTTCACAGAGGAAGTGCGTAGGACACGTGATATTGAGTTGTTTTTACCATGGAAAGGCAACTTGGTTTTAGTTTCCTTTGTGGTAGGCTACTTCCTTTTAAGGGTGTTTAGATAGTGCACGAGGCTATCTCGAGAACTCTCTTCCTCCCTCTATTTAGTTACCTTTCTCTCCATTCCCAATACGTCGCTTTCTCTTTCCTTCCCTCTGCCTTTATTGCTTTCCTCCACATGAATACATGTTGTGTTCTATCTCTCTCTCTTTCTCTCTCTCTCTCTCTCTTTCTTTCTCGCTCTCTCTCTTTCTCTTTCTCTCTCTCTCTCTCTTTCTCTCTCTCTCTCCTTTTCTCTCTCTCTCTTTCATTCTCTCTCTCTTTCTCTCTCTCTCTCATTCTTTCTCTCTCCCTCTCTATTTCTCTCTCTCTCTCTCTTTCTCTCTCTCTCTCTCATTCTTTCTCTCTCCCTCTCTATTTCTCTCTCTCTCTCTCTCTCTCTCTCTCTCTTTCCCTCTTTATCCGTCCCTCTCCATTCTATTCTCCCCCTCCCCCTGTCACGCAGATCCGATGAAGACCTATCGTTTATTGGCAATGACTGCAGATTCGGCATATTTATTGGCGCATGCAGAAGAATCCAATCCAAATCACTATACTGCCTCATCTGACAGAAGGAAGCAAGTGACAAATCACTCAAATCTGGCTTATTGGTATTCTTAGATTGTACCCAGCACTCCCTAAACACGGCCAAAATCTGGACAAGAAATATTCATCTTGCTGCGAGATATTCAATCTAACATGATGTGCTGTTGCACTGATGCCAGCGGAAGTAACAGGCACATTTTGCTCATTTACAAGGAAAGTATCTTTTGTTATTTGTCTTCTTTTGTCAGATTAGGGCAGTACAGGCTTACGCATGTGCGTGGGAATTCCCATGACCATAAGCAACGCCTTTGACTATACAGCCAGACATTACACAAGTTTTATAGCTTTCGATCCGTCAAACGATATAATGTACACTGATAAATGTTATTCACTACGTCATTGATGATTATATTCTCATTTAGTACAATGATAGGCAAGATACCGCACCTGAATATACGTTATTGTGGTGAGAATATTCATGGTTTATTGACACAATTTTCATTTTTTCTTACATCCTTCTAGAATCAGAGAGACCCACATGTATTTCATATTCGGAAAAAAAATCACGAGGATGTTAAAGTGTATCATTAATCTCACAAAACTATGTTTGTTTCTCCATTTACAATTTAGATAGACTTTTTTATTGATATGTACATTTTTAAAAATCTATATTCGTATTAAAACCCCGAAAGAATAATAGATATCTTATCAAAACTGATTTTTATAAATATATGAAAAGACAAATCTTGCAAAGCTATTCCCGCATCTCCACTTATAGTTTGACTTTGTTCTCCATGTCAAAATCAATGAAAAGCATAGTTAACCCCTCATACAAAATTGCTTTAAAAAGGCAAAGGGAGCATTATATCATCTCAGAAAACTAACTCTGTAAATTCACAAACAGGTAGATTTCGTTTTATCAATGAAAAGTATTATTCAACCCTTAGACAAAAATGATTAAAATTTAAACAAATTCAAAGACAATTGTAGATTCAAATACATTGTAACACTAAAATCACAAAGATTCCTGCGTTTCTTTATACTTTCGTCGGGTATGTTTATCCGTTACAAATTCACAGCAATTATTATTCACCCATCTATTTTTTAAGTATCTATTTAGTTTTATTTCAAAAGGGTAGCTTTTTCCAAAGTGTTCTCCCAAAGGGCTCCGCACACTAAAAATCACACGATTATTACAATAAGATATAGTTCAACATTCAAATACACAGAGTCACATAACAAAATAAATGTTAGAAATGTGAATATCGATAAAACTAATTCACATCAATATCATCATCTATAAGTCAAATATCCATGATATCTGCAATATTAACAAAATGCCGTTGCCACATTGAAATCATAAATGTTTTTAAGGACGTTACTAGTAGTAATCAATATTGTTTACCATACAAAAACGCAAGCACATCATTAGCCTCACAGAGGTACCCCTGTGTCTTCACTTACAGTTAGATATCTATATCCATATTAAGTCCATTTAAAGGGTGATTTACCTCTCATAGAAATTGAACTCAATGAAAATATTTTTAAAGACATGCATTATATGATTGATATCATATAATGATGTATTGTCCATCTATATATGAACTATTTCAAATTTCTTTCTCTACACTACATGCATGATCTGGATCATTTTTCCTCTCATGAAGATCATTGTTTTCCGTACAAACGTGTTCAAAGTCCTGTGTCTCTTTAATTTACATGCGGTCACTATGAACTATTCAAACATCTACAATGCAACCAGCAAAACAAAACAAATGTGGAAGTTGATTAAAATAGTAAGTTCTCAAAAGAAGATTAAATACATAAAAAGCAATGTGCATTTCATTTTTGAGAATTCGTAAATTTACATGACGAAGTACATGAATTTAACTATGACAATATTGTTAATAGAAAATTGCACATATGGAGCATACAGCCATTTATATGTTAATGAGCATGCCAATCCTGGGCGGATTTGATGATTGATTAAACCAATCAACCAATAACGAGAAGGTTCAACCTGATGGTTGAATTGTCGATTTATTAGTCCTTTTTTCAACAAAAGAGGATGTTTATTCATTCCAAATGAAACGTTATTGTACTTGAAATGTCAACACAAATGGTATCAATCACGGCAGGTTCTTTGTCAAAAGAACCAACTATCTACGCACACTGACACTGTGTATTAGCATTCTTGCTTAACTTGATATACGTGAAAGTGGCTACTAATTATTCTTATTTGAAATATCTGAACTTGAACCAATGTCCACTTTACCCCGGATAAGAGTATTTTATAGCGTAGATTTTTCGTGAACAATTAGGGACGCTAAGTACATTGGGTTAAAGTGTGACATGATTTGATATGACTTCGAAATGTTAAGAATAAGGTAAATAAACATACTCGCCGTAAAGGACATTAGCGTCCTCTTAAAAATGGCGGACATGGTTATACAGGACATTTATCCTATTCTTGTCGTGCGGCTAGTAATGCATAATCTGCCAACCACATCGGTATCATTCATATACAATATTTAGATACTCTTTCAAAGATTGTATGTTAGAAACCCTTAGAATACATATACCAAATATTTCTTTTTACAAATTTACAATGATAATTTTCAGTTAACAATAAGAATGAAATTTACAATTACATTTTTTTTACATGTGCATGTGTAGCAAACATTAAAGTCCATTTGTAGGTACGTTGACTCAGAGGATTGTTCATCTGAACACTGATAACTTCATCACTTTCATCTCACTTTCAAGGAAAAACAAATTCATCATGTAATCCTCTAATTTTAGACTTCAATCATACATATTGGCAAAGGGGGGATGTATTATCTATTTATCTATTATCTATTTCACGAATAAATTACATATACAATGTTCAAAATAATAACAGGATAATGTAGGTTCCAGTGTGTTACATGTTTATAATCAAGTATTTTCTATGCATTTTATCATTTTACACCATTGTGATCGCACACACGAATTTCCCAGGTTTTTTTTAATCACGTGCTTCTGCACGGGAAATCTAATGAAACGTATTTACCGTAATATACACAACATACAGAATCACTTTCGAACGCAATTATTATTCTGAAATCTATCTATTCCGCGCACAAAATACCAGGGTATTTTAAAACTAATGAAAGCTCACTCCTTTTTTGAAGAGATGCGATCGATGATAGTGTAGAGATAAGGATTGAGAGATGAGTTGATTGGGAGAACAAAGACAACCAGCCAAGCGTAGATATCAGAAGTCAGAGTTATGACGTCAGACTGGATGAGAATGCCCAGGATGATAATAGGCATCCAGCAGCATAAATCAGTCCCGACAATCAAAGACATCTTCAGCGCCATACGCACTTCTTCATGCGACTTGGATTTCCTCCCAACTTCCGTCCTGGCGAAGCGAACCTTGAAGAAAATAGCGACATAGCAGAGAGCGATGACGACGAATCCAAGGAGATTGACACCGAGGAAAAGGGCGATGGAGTAATGCCAAGTCGAGATCGAAGCTCCGGCGACGATGGCGAACTCCGAGAGGCCGTACCGAGAATGCGAGTACGAGTCGACGGCTTCGTACAGGTCTGCGTGCTTGCGGATGAGCGGTAACCCTACGCAAACATCACTAAGACTGTAGGCATCATCATTCAGATAGCCAAAGGCGATGGATATACCGCTTAGCAGGAGAGCCAGAGACCACGTGATTGCCGTACACACTCGTGCAGAGGTGGGGCCGAGTCGCCTTTGACTGAATGGGAACACGATGCAGACGAAGCGGTCCAGGGAGATCAGAGTGATTAGGAACACGGACGCCTCGCTGCTCAGAACTGAGATGAAACCAGCGATCTGGCAGGTATTACTCCTGCGCCACTCCTCAGATCTCCCCTCCCAGAAGTACGACTCGCCTATGTACAGGTCCATGATCGCCAGGATGATCATGTACACTCCCATCAGGAGGTCCGACACGGCCAGGTTGGTGATCAAGACGGACTGCACGGCCGCGACGGCACTTGATGAGCTCGAGCGAAGTCGGGAGAAAATGACATAGATGTTGCCGAAGAGAGCGCTCAGCCCCAAAATCCACATGAAGATCTTGATTGCAGTGTTCTGCAGGAAAGTCATGCGACAGGTGAATAGCGGATGGGGCGGTTCTCGGTTGACGCACTCCGCACCGGCAGGAAGCAGACAACACAGCCGTGGGTCATAGACATGCCTGAGGTATAGATAGGCGAATGGTAGATGGAGTGAGGACAATGATGTTGACCTTTAACGTGTCATGTGTGGACAATTTCACCATGAATGCACACAAATCAAAAGGGTAATTACAGGCACTGTTCGATTAGGAATACGTGCTCATGCTGGGATCAGACCACACTGTGAAGTCACAAAAAGATACATGACGAAGATCCCTTTTACAAACAAAGTATATTTCAACATTATATCATGTATATAGCAAAACCAATCGGTAAGAAGATACGGCTACTTACAATGCCTCTAGGTTCACCAGATCGTTGAAGACCTCTGGATAGAGCACCATAGGAGATGGCGATCGAGACATCACACGCCTTCATAAGGAATTACATCAATAAACACCGAGTTGAACAAAGCAAGTGAAAGAACATCGTTGTCAAATTGTTTCAGATTTTTAACACCATCGTTAATCGCTTTTATACGTTTTGAAGAATTGATATGAAAGGCGTTACCCAAAGGATTCTTGTTCAGGTTAAAAGAATTCCACTCCACACAGAACTTTTCGGTTCGAAATTTGTTATTCCTTCCTGATTTGTATTTCATATACAATGTAGAACAATAAGTACAGCAACAAGAGAGGCAACAAAGCTTGCTTAACACGCTGCTTTGCTGTAGTCTGCAGACACAGCGCCGTCTAGTGGCCTACTTCAAACCAGTGTTTAGTCGGAGCCTGACTTATGACCGAATATAAGTGAGCATCGTCCCATGATGTACAGCGTAGTTGCAGGTATGTCCGCCCCTGGTCTGGTATACTAGTGTATGAGACAGAAAGCGGACATGGCTGCAAAAACGGATTTCGCTGCGCGCTGCATTATGGGACGTCTCTCCCCTAACATGCGGTGTTGAAAATTGTATCACAACTAGAGGCTCGCACTATTATATCATGTTTATTTTCCACAAAGTAATACACATAGGCATATAACGCGGTAGTTTTTCAGGTACTCAAATACTGCTCCCCCCCCCCCCCCCCCCGATAGTTAAAACAACGTTTCGCTGAAATCTTTTGCTTTTGATCTTCGTGAATTTGAAATATCAGAAAATTTTTGTTTTTGAAAAAAAAAATTGGACCAATGGACTTTATATGTTTGGTGTGTTTCAACTCATTGAAAGAAAATAGTAAACCTGATATTTGCTATGAATTCAAGCATCTTGCTATATCTCTTTCTTCCGCCATCTCAATATTCAAGCGCGACTTAAATCTGCACATAATATCATGTAGATGAGATTCTGTTGTGGTCGGATAATTCCCAACTGGATATTAACGTATGCAATTTATGTAACATTTTCAACATCATTTATTCGACACAACTGTGAGCATGGCAAATTATTCATGGCATGGATCTATGCGATTCATACCTCAAAATTAGATAAGTAATCCATTCCACTTCAATATCAACTGCTTAACTCTCTGAAGTAATTAATATAATGTACGTCCGTTTGCGCGCGGCCTGCAACTTCCCGTATTACCATAAATAAAGACGTTAAAATGCTCCATACCTGCAAAGGCTGTAAGAAAAGGAATATCGTCCCATAATGAACAGCAAAGCGACCTTTGGATTTTTCCTTCCAGTCATGTCCACTTCCGGTCTAGTAAATTGATGTGTGAAACCGGAAGCGGACATGACTGCAAACAAAATTCTGGAGATCGTTGTGCGGTGAATTATGGGACGATTCTACCATATACGCGGTATGGGGAAAGAGTAGAATCAACTACTACGTTTAGCGCTTACAGATCTTTCAATTGTCGTTGGTTGGCAAATGTCCCCGGCTCAATGTACTGCAGAGGGTTTCTGATTAAGACCCTGGAATGAAATCAACAATTGGACAGTATCAGATAGAATACCTTTACATGACTTTAAAGACAGATATTTCATTGGCTTTCAAGATCATCAGAAGTACATCGATATATTTTCGTATTTGTATTGTTATGTTAAGGTACAGAGTAAATTACACTCTCTTCACGTTCTTTGTTGTCTGTGAACGTCGTCAATTGTCGCAGAGACTTTAAATCAAAATGTACTCCAATTAATTAGTTTTAAGTGTTTTCCTATAAATGATGAATTAACGTTCTATACCGAGAAGGCAAATATACACTTATTGTAATAATATTTCTAACATTACCATAAATGCGTTGTAAATATATGCCTATAATAATTTCCTTAAAAACAAATTTTTGTTTATGCCTTAAAAAATCATCGGCAGCAACGAAGATGGGGGTCAAATAAAACTTTATTTATGTCACATGATTCTGTCAAGATGCAACATTGGGCTGTAAAGGGTTAAACAAACATCATGTAGAAAAAACAACTTATTTTCCATGTTTTTAGAATGTTGATCGGAGCAAGCAAGATGGTAGATGATTATGAAAAGATCAGAGGTCAATCAATTTGAATGATTCTCATGTTACGCGACTCTGTACTACGATGCCTCAACACGAAGTCGGACTCAAAACTTTAAAAATTACAATATGCACTTAATCTCAGGAAACACTTCTGATGTTCATTTCGTTCTTCTGAAAACTTTGCAATAATCCAACCAAAAAATGTCTATGATAATGTCATTAATGTTCAAACAAGAATTTGGGGCTTACGCAATTGGGGCCTTCCTAACTTCGATATTCGTAATTATTTGTGTTATCATAATGATTGATGTGCACTGGTATTGATACTCGTGGTTGTTGAGTGAAGTATTGAAAAGGAATGGTAAGAGAGGGTGAAATAAAAGATGAGGAGGAAGACAGAAAGAGTCAGAAAGATAGAAGCCGATTGAGATAGACAAAGAGACAAAAAAGTGACTGGTGGTTACAGGAACACGACAAGGGAGAGATAGGAGGATCATATCAATAGACGGAAAGAAATGATCTGTTACAAAGTGAGAAGGCGAAAGAATGAAATAAAGAAGGTAAGAGAGATAGAAGAGAGGGAGTGAGAAAGAAAAGAGAAAAAAAAAAGAAATAAAGAGAAAATAACATATTGAGGGATTACATCATAAAAAAGAAGAGGCTTTTTAAGAAAAAATGTTACTTAATGAGTGCAAGAGTATTTGTATGTTTGTGGGAGTGCATGTGTGTGTGAATGTGTGTGTATCGTACACTTACATGGCGTACGTTTGAATATTGTACTTCCTTAAACATATTTAGATCATTTCGTATATAGTATCATATTAATACATGTATCAATGAACTATCCACGTTTTATATTGTAATAATATTACAATTCGGCCTTCGGCCGCCATGATATTTAATTTGTGAATAAATACCATTTCAATATCCGTAGCGTGACCCTAGCTATATGAGTCAATCTCAACCACTTCTTAAGTAGATACAACAACTTCCGGACATTTGGAAAAGGCCCCGCCTATACTCACAACATGATGAACTGATCTTGCATCCCTTCCAACAGTGAGGCGTTGATAGACGTCAACCTGTTATCCTCTAGAATCCTGCAATGTGAATATGTTTATTATTTGTTTTTGTTTTTCTCGGTATGCTTTAGAACCCTGAGATGAGAATGTATCAAGTAGTCCGTTTCTTCCACCTCCAGGGTGGGCACTACTTTTTTATTTTTTTTATATTTAAATGAATCAGTGATTCAGATTACTTCATGTTGAGAGGGGTGAGACATTGTATACTTCGTATTGCAATATATCACACAGTAACTACGTTAAGTGAAATATAAGTGTACGTAGACTATGTATACATGTATACGCAGACTATTCATTTAAGAAGAAAAAGAGCAAGACGAAGTATTTTCAATTCTCCGTAACTTACTAGTGCTACGAATCTTGTCCTTGAACATTTTAACATTACGGACCTAAACAATTACCCCAGAGCACTGTTATGTTCTCCTGCTAAAAGAATAGTGGGCGCTTTCTCCATCATTTTAAAGCTCCCATTTTACAACTGTTACCAAAGGAATTCATTAAATATTGTCCCCCAAAAGATCCAGAATGAGTTGCATTAAACGAAGATTACTTACAGACGTTCCAGTGATCCCCCTAAGTCAGATATTGAACCTGGAGGAATATCAGCAAGTGTGTTGTTCTCGAGATTTCTGTACAAAAATGCATAATATGAGCACATTCAATGAATCCAACCATATATCTATTTCTTAAAATGTTCACACGTACAATTCTATCTGAACGTCAAAGAAACGTACATTAATACGCATTTATCATGATATCATTGGACACTAAACATAACTACATATTTCTTTTAAAACATGTACTGGAAGTACATACTTATGGTAATATTTACATCAGAATGATGCCACAACGTATAAGACACATGAATAAACCGAAATCAGTGTGACCAATCAGTTCCATTGCATCAAACATTAATGCAATCTTTCGTCTAAGCCCCGTTATCGCGCCAATGCGTTTAAACCAATGAATATATTTTCATTTTTGACGAGTGCAATCTTTTTCTACAAGATTACACGCACGTAGAAATCTAATAATATATTAAAAGGTTTACTGCGAGTTCATTAGTTAATCATAACTTTCCCAGAGCTTTTACGCCCCCAGTTATGCGCATCCTGCAGCTTTACAATGTGTAAATTTTTATTTCGAATTATGACTTTTGAGATCTTTTTTTTCAATTAGGTATATTTACAGATTGCCCAACTTTTCCCACTGGGTTTACCGGAATTACATATCCAGGGCGACTAAAACCCTGTCATAACTATCATCCATATTAAATGGGTAATTAACCCTGAAAATAAGTTGGCTTCAATAAGAGTAGAAACAAGAAATTAACATATTGGTTTAGATTTGACGAAAATTTGTCAAAGGATAAGAAAGTTGTGATCTTTTTAATTTTGCGACGTCATGTGCGAGGTGCTCCCACATAATGTTCTTTACAGAATAGTTCCATGAATTGCTCTTTTTATGTTTTTGGCAACGGAATGATGTTCCCTTCATACAGGTATATGTGTCAGAACGTATATCTAATCATGTATCAAATGCACAGGTTAAAGGATGCATATCTTTTTGGGAAAATGCACATTTTCGAAAAAAAAAGTGTACAAAACATATAGAAGAGCACCTCACACATGACGTGACAAAAACAAAAACTTTAAAAAGGTCTTATTCTTTGACGGATTTTCTTAAAACCTTCACTAATATGTTTCATTCATGTGTCTGCTTTTAATAAAAACAAATTGATTTCAGGGTGAACTTTCCTCTTAAACAGTTTAAACTAAATTTGTCATGCATATAGAGATAAGACGATGATTAATTATTTGATATTACTTCATGTAAGTTAAGTCAAATGTCAAAGGAAATACCATTTACGACTTTTAGACTACACAGTCAATGATGAAAATTATATGACTGTTTCTGTTAATCCTTTTGTCATCTTTTTTCAAGATATGCTTTAAGCAAAGAATCATGTTATATTTATTCATCAAATGATCATCACGTTTGCTGTTCGATGTACCCAGGGCCCCTCGGGAAAAAAGTGCTTTACTACCGCGGTAATAGGAGACGGAATAAATGAATAAAATAAATGTCTCAAGGCTCGTATGGTCTATATGTTTCAGGAAGGGAAGGTCCTATATTCTGTGTGAACCAATGTCACATATTCTGCAACAGAAGTACACAGCTGCCGTAGAGCAGTAATAAGCCCATGGCATATCCATGATAAAACAACCATAATTATAAGTAAGCTAATTAAGCAGACGAGTTATGATTATGTTTTTGCTACAGCACCATACCTAGATTAATATCGCACTGCGCTACAATAATGCTACTTGCTTAATAATCTACAAGATTGTATACGTGCAGTTATAATCAGTGCCTATGGAAATAGCAATATACCCTTACATGAAAAAGAGACTTTGAAGATCTTTGAAACAACCAGGCTCAAGTCGGTGGATCATATTGTCATCTAAAAACCTGAAAATAGATAGTAAAAGAAGAAAAAGGAAATACTTTAGTCCAGGTTAAGTTTAAGTTTGATTGATTTACCATATTTCCATACATTTGAGCCTTCAAGCGCGGCAAGGATTCACATGTCCATATTTTTTAATGGTATATTTGTATCGAAAAAAATGTGGTTGCATTACTTCTTTACGTTAGTGTTGCAGTCTGCATGAATTATCAGCAAACTGTCAATGTGATGACTTCGATATGGCGCATGATAATAAAATCGAGATACTGGTATATGTGCATGTGTGGAATGTTGTATGTGTAGGTGTGGGAGATATTGTGCAAGGGTGTGTATACATGCGTATATGCGAGGTTGTGCTTGGATGTGTATGTGTGTGTGTGTGTGTGTGTGTGTGCGTGTGTGTGTGAATATACTTGTTTTTGCTTGGAAAACTTGTTGATTACTTACAAAAGCCGAAGGTTATATAAGCCGCGGAAGGTTCCATTATCCAATACTGAGAAAGAGTTATTCACGGCTTGTCTGTGCAGGATAAGTAAATGAAATAATGTGTTACATCGCACATTTTAGAAAAAAAAATATCCGTTTTCTTTCTTGACTTTCAAATTGAGTAAATATTGAGATGTGTCACTAAATTTCACACAGTAAACTACTTATGAGGAATATAACGAGGACACCCCCCCCCCCCCCCGCCTCCCATACGCCCACCCTTTGACACACACGCACGAATTATTTGGTAAGTATAACTATCTTTACTTTAACCCCTTCTTTCTTTTCTTCTTCTTCTTCTTCTCCTTCTTCTCCTCCTTCTTCCTCTTCTCCTTCTTCTTCTTCTTCTTCTTCTTCTTCTTCTTCTTCTTCTTCTTCTTCTCCTTCTTCTTCTTCTTCTTCTTCTTCTTCTTCTTCTTCTTCTTCTTCTTCTTCTTCGTCTTCTTCTTCTTATTCTTCTTCTCCGTCTTCTTCCTCTCCCTCTTCCTCTTCGTCTTCTTCTCATTCTGTTTTATTATGTTTATTCTCCTTTCAATAACACATATAGTGCCACCAAGATCTTCATTGGTGTCTTGATAAGATGTGAGGATGGCTTATAAAACGCAGTACGATATTGAAGTAAGAAGTCTAGAAGACTTACATCATGACCAGTCGCCCCAAGCCATCGAACACCCCAACTGGTAAGTGTGCAATCTGGTTATGAGATATATCGCTATGGAATAGGCAAATGAGAGGAACAATACATTAATCGTTGTCATGCAGATCATAGGGCAGACTTTTTTTTTTAAACAGATCGTGTGAAGAAAAAGAACCCACCATGATCTCCTGCACTCCACTTTGTGGCTATATACAATTTTATATAAATGGACATCAATTCTTAATTAAATCAAATTCATCAAACTTCATGCACATTTTATCAAATACTTTGAGCGACATCGTGTCCATTTTCTTATCAAAATATAGAAAAATACACTCGTTATAATATCATAACATCGATGATGACATTGGACTTACATGGTGTGTAGATTTTCAAATTCTTGGAAAGATTTAGGCTCTAGTGACCGCACAGGATCTCCGTTTAGGAATCTAGGAATAAAAGGAGCAAACAAATTGTTGGTTAATTTGCTAGCGCTCATAGCACATCTAGAATGCACTATAAATACTACACCCAGGCTGCTCACGGTATTCACCAATGCGTCAGTGTAAATAGACCTTAATGCTTAAGTAGATGATAATTTTCCCACTTTTACAAAAAATTTAAGTGCGATAATGAGCAGTGTCCGATAACATGACATCCGAGAAAAACAATGCGGTCATTTGAATAATGATATAGAGCACTTGTAATGCGCCATGCCTCTAGCGACCACTATTCTCAGGAGCAAGAAAAGTAGAAAGGTAAGGAAAGGAGAAAGATAAATCAAATTCTCAATCAAATGCCTTTTTTAATAGAAAGGTCTTTATACCTATTTGAATGAATCAATTGAACATGCATTTTTAACGTTAACTGACAAAGAATTCCATTACAATGGTGCTGAATGCAAAGCATGACTTTTCACCTGCTAACGATTGCAGGTTTCTTCCTTGCAACATATAACAATTTTGGGAACGCAGATTTCTATTTGGCACATAAACACTTACCAAATCTGATATATTTTGAGGAGAACGACCATTGAGCCCCAAGCCTTATGGAAAACATTAACTCTTTTAACGCCAGTGATGTTCTTTCTTTGTGCACCTGGGTCCAGTCTCGTAAAGCATTGCGATATATTGCAACATTAGAAAAGGGGAATTGGACTTACAATTTAAACTCATTAATCACAACATTTAATGCTAGGTCTGAATTGAAAAATGTGTATATTTATTAAACTGTTTAGTCTTTATTAATGATGCTGAACTAAGGGTGTACGAGAGGAGTGTGTGTATAGCAAGATAAGATTTATAAACAGGCCCATTTCGCCTGGCGTAGACAGATTTACATGATGAGGGTCTTCCGAGCACCCATCTCTGTTGTCCCGGGTGTCCAGCCGTGGGATCCATTGGTAGAAAAGGGTAACCAGGTGTCCATCTCGGCCCTCCAGGCATGGGAGCAGGTGGGAACCTTGGGGCCATAGCGGTGAGTGTAGAACATCGGGCCGCACTCGCACCCGTCCGGACATTTGTTTGACCCTTCAAGATTGTAGTAATTAAGTTATTATTTGATTAGGACAACGGCTGCTGTCAGCATGGATGAATAAACAACTTTATAACATACGCTACTGCTACATCTCACTGCTGTACTTGTACAGCAGTGAGACTTGTACCATCGCATTACATTCAACAGGTGGAACCACAGGCAGATTACAAGTTTGTGTGTAAAATCTGCACAGCTCTTACATCCAGTCCACTAGCACATAGTTCGTGTAACCATCGGTTTGTTTTGTTTGAATCGAATTACACTATATGCATGATATGCTTGCTCTGAATTTAACAATGGGCACATTTGATATCCCTTTCAGATCTCTAAGATGATGAACGTAAACGTATAGCCTAATTTCATATTTAGGACTCTACCATGTCTACCGTGATAACAAGAATAATACATTTTTTGAGCTCAACCATCTTCCTCATGAAAGGAGGCTATTTCCGCTGGCAAGATAGCTCCACTTATGTATCAATAAATAAAAATAACGTATCAATTTGTAAAAAAAAAATAGGCCCATTCACCTATTGATGCCTAGTGAGGACGCAATGCAGTGGATTGATTAGTTACTCGCCATATTGCACAATACGAATATTCAATAAACGAACTCCCAAAATGAAAAAGTATAATGAACCATCACGTATTTTTTTAATGCATAGCCCATGCTCCTCCTTTTTTCCTTCTTGATACATTGAAAGCGGATCGTTTATACACCCGTAGGATAAAGTATCTAGCCCGTGTTACGTTTCAAAAAAAATAAACAAATTGATTTCCAGAGGTGAATAATCTTTCCGACTGGTCATCTTCTTCTTCTTCTTCAAGTGCCCTCTGCTCTCAGCAGTTCGGCTACCATGGACCGCCACTCGGCCTCATCCACTCCTTAATATCATCCATCCACTGAGTACGTGTACGCCCTCGTACTCTCTTCCCATCAAACCTTCCTTTCAACAGCACTCTTTGAAAACCAAAGTATTTGCATTTTCTTTTTCTGATCGTATTGATTAACTGTTTCTTCGTCTTCATTATTTCGGCGACAAAGATGTAACATGACTTGTTATGTAAACATAAAAAGTCATTTTCGTGTCCTGGTTGAGTGAAAACACTTTTAAAATGCATAAGAAATGCAAAAAATGTATTGTTAAAATGGCATAAATAATTACCCTTGTGACTTTTGAAAAGTGACATTTTGCCTTTAAAGGTCCACTGACATCAAAATGTATATCGACTTCTGCTGGTGTATAATATCTTTTTTACATTTTTCCTCAGTTCTGCTAAGCCCCGCCTCCAACAATATCCTCCAGCTCAAGATTCCCACGGTGACATCATCAAATGTAGAAATAAACTGAACAATAGACAAAGTTATGTACATAGCTATTCATTGCAATGAATACCTGCAATTGCTTATAAAAGCATCACATGTTTGATATATAATGCAAACTTCTTGCTTCTTCCTTGGCACATTTTGCAAATTTGTGACATAGCAAACAATTATTCCCATATGAAAGGTTGTTAGATGGTATTGTGTAAAGACATGTGATGCTTTTGTCATGCTTGTGAGCAGGTGGAGGTATTCATTGCAATAGCTAGGTATGTGCATAAATTCTGTCTATTGTACTGTTCATTTCTACCTTTGATGATGTCACCGTGGGAATCTTGAGCTGGAGGAAATTTTTGGAGGCGGGGCCTAGCAGTAATGAGGAAAAATGTAAAAGAAAATATTTAAAAATATATGAAATAATTTTTCATTACACTGTAAGTGATTTTGTAATATACATACCATTATACACCAGCAGAAGTCAACATATATTTTGATGTCAGGGGACCTTTGAAATGTGTCCACTCATGCATGACTGATTGTATTAATGTGATTTTCATACAAAAGTTAGTCAAAAGCCAACTTATTCGAACCGAAACCTCTTAAATAAGAAGTTATCCTATTTTGCTTAGGGGGGACTTACTTTTCTTGTTGTCTTTATATCGTATCTTTACGAGAGTCCCCCTTTATTATCTGCATTGTGCTAACATCTTCATACACATCGCGAAGAAACATTTCTTATATATATGGATCAGCTTACTTTACAAGGCTCGTTCCTTTCTTGCTGTTCCTGCTCACGCATATTGTTAATGTAATGGTCCCCCTCCCCCCCCCCCTTGTCTCATAGAACTTATGTTCCATATATATTATTTTGAATTTTTTAAAGGTCCTCTGTCATCAAAATGTATGTCGACTTATGTTGATGCCACATAATATGTACATAAAAAATCAATAACTGTTCAATGGAAATATGTGTCGTATATTTTAAATAATTTTTCTTTACTTTTTTTCTCAGCACTGATAAGCCCCGCCTCCAAAATATCCTCCAACTCAAGATTCTCCCTGTGACATCATCAAAGGTAGAAATTAGCAGGATAATAAGCAGAATTTATGCACAAATTAAACATTGCAATGACTACCTCGACCTGCCCACAAGAGCATCACATGTCTTCACACAATTCCAAGTAACAACCTTTCATGTGGGAATAATCGTATCCTTGTGTCAGAAACGTGCTTGCTATGTGACGCTATTATAAACACTTGCAGGTAGTCATTAGAATGTTTAGTTTATGCATAAATTATGTCTATTATCCTGCTTGTTTCTACCTTTGATGATGTCACAGGGGGAATCTTGAGTTGGATAATATTTTATAGGAAATATATTTCCAATGAACAATTAGTGATTTTGTTACATACATATTAAGTTGCATCAAGAGAAGTCAACATACATTTTGATGACAGGGGCCCTTTAATGTACTTTCATGACAATTCATCATCCACGGTTTAATGCTGAATAAAATAGATTAACTGAACTATTTTGCTGCAACCTTTGCTTCTGTACTTCTTGTTGATTTTCCCCTGACCAGAATGCCCTATATATTTAAGGAGTAGACAAACATGACCCCTTGGTGACTCGCCATGGAACGAGTGGAATTATATTGAACTTTCCACCTTACTTTGAGGTATCGTGTTTACGTGAAAACGGGGGATCTTTACGGTGCTTACACTATCAAAGTATAAACAAAAGGTGATCCATTGAATTGATTGTATTATTTACAGGCATAATCTGTAAGGACACAAACATTGATATCATTGATGTCATAACTCAAGAGATCTTCGAGGAGTACCTTCAATGCCGTCAGCTGAGTAGATAATTGTTTTTTTAGTTACGCATTGTTCTTTAACTCTTTGTGTGCCAGTAAATGCTTGCAGAGTTGTAAGACACGTGTGTATCAACGACGTAAAAAGATCAAGTTGATCAAGTCCGTTATACCTCTGTAATTCGAATCGTTAAATGATGGAACAGATGGAAGATCTTGGTACGTGTCGAGAAATATCCGCTAGGAGTGCAGAACAAACTCACATCATTGATTCCAGTTGGAGCCGAATCTGGGCAACAGTCGTCCGACGAAGAGGCCTGCTATTTATGTTGCTATACGTCGCCTTATTTTCGTCACTGAGTGTGATGATTAAGCTGCTCGGAGGCCGAGTATACGCCTTCGAACTCGCGCTGTTCCGAACGGTATCTTTCGCACTTTTCGCAGGGCCCAACCTTGTATTTCATCGGACGTCGCTCCGGGTGCCTCGGGGGACGTTAGGGTTGTTGATACTTCGCGGATTGGTGGGGTTCACCGGCGCAAGTTTGTGGATCATCTCCATACAGCTCCTGGACGTGTCCGTTTGCAGCTCTCTCTACTACTGCCACACCGTATTTACCTGCATCACCGCGTGTTTGTTCCTTAAGGAGAGATGCACAGTCCTCATTACAATCTTCTGCTGCCTCAACATAGTTGGGCTGTTCTTTATAATACAGCCGACGTTTATATTTGCGCCCATTTACGGCCTGGAGAACCTAGGTAATATATCCGTTGTAGGGGTCATTGTCACGATCGCATCTGCCATACTCACGTCGAACACGTACATCTTAATGCGCATGCTCGGGAAGAGGAAAGTCTCCGCTCAGCTCATTATGTTCGTTTATGGCTGCGTGGGCACAGTCGCCGGTGCCGTCATCACTACGGGACTCGGCCACTGGACCGCGCCACGCTGCGGGGCCGACCGACTGCTCGTCATTGGCATCGCCGTGCTGAGCTACTTCCAGCTCATTTGCATAACCCTAGCCCTCCAGACGGAGAACGCGGCCCTGGTGGCCGTGCTTGGGACCTCAGATGTCTTCATGGTGTTCGTCCTCGACTTCATCCTCTTCGGCGTGGTGCCGAACTCCCTGACCATTGTTGGGGCGTTCTGCATGGTTGGAGGGTCGGTAGGGGTGACGCTTTCTTCGTATTACTCCCGTAAGAAGAACCTCCGCCGAGAAGAATATCAGCATTGTTCACAGAATGCTGATGACGTCACTTCTCATTCTCATTCAGATACCACGGGAGATCAAGAATGACAACAATGAATCAAGGATTGACGTTTTGTACCACTGACAGAAATCGACACCATCTGAGAAAGAAAAGCCATTTCCATCAGGATTGTCTTGAGTCAATACGACTGTATTGCTGAGTGTAATGTGAATTGTTATGTGCAGGTTATCTTCGGATAAACGACGTTCTATAGTGACATCATTTTGAGGTTTGCTTTTGTAAACAAGTTTGAAGCCTTAATGAGGCAAAGAAAGAATCAAGAATGTTTCATTTATAGCACAGACGGAAAGGTCGTCTGTGTATGCAAGAGGTCTGATCAAAGTGCAGGGTTACATTTCCTATCGTAAGATTATACATGTTGCTGTGTTCTCAAAGTTTTATCATCACCAGATCAAATATAACAAAAAAAGCTACAACAGCTAATTCATGTCCTCCTTACTAATTTGCGTCTAGATATGTTCCTATCCGCCCGTTGTTCGCAGCAAAGAGTCGTGTGGAGTTCCGTTAAATCAGGTAACAAAAGAGAGGTCGATAAATGAAAAGCTCATTTGCAAAAGGGGTTAGATCCATTTCAGTTTGTTTTCAAAAGGGATTAGATCCAGGAAGGTAATTTTGAAGAAAAAAAATATTTCAAAAATATGAAGACAGGTAGATTTCTTTCAAGCCACATTTCATGTTCACTTGGTAGGGTAGTTTATCATGACAATTTAGTTTTGCATAAGGATATTGCAATGTCGGAGAATAAAAAAGTATATTTTCTCAGAGAAATCAAAAAATGGATCTACCCCCTTTTGCAAACAAACTCTGCAAATATTGACATGGCACTACATCTTATCAGCGAGTTAGTTCGGTTACATCCGGGTCAGTCTTACGTCTAAAAGGAATATCCATCCTTAAATGAAATATACTGATGAAATATACTATGAATTACAACATACACACACTGCATGATAACGATTAGAGCCAATCATATTCAAAGGGATGCTTCACCCTGAAATTAATTCGGTTTCAATGAAAGCAGACACATGAAAATAACATATTTAGGAAGGTTTGATGAAAGTCCGTCAAAGGATAATAAAGTTATGGTCTTTTAAAATGTTGGTTTTGTGACGTCACGTGCGAGGTGCTCTTCCACATGTTATGTATAATCGTTTTTGAAAATGTCAATTTTCTCAAAAAGATATGCATCCTTTTACCCGTGCATTTGATACATCATTAGAAACACGTTTTGACACACAATCCTCTATGAAAAAATATTTACTCCGTTGTGAAAAAACAGAAAAAGAACAATTTATTTAATCATGCAGCACACAACATTTGGGAGAGCACCTCGCACGTGACGGACGTCCCTTGTGCTGTTATGAGGAAACATTAAAAAAAAAAG
Organism: Arbacia lixula; assembly: GCA_963669155.1. Taxonomy (NCBI): domain Eukaryota; kingdom Metazoa; phylum Echinodermata; class Echinoidea; order Arbacioida; family Arbaciidae; genus Arbacia; species Arbacia lixula. Next base: position 13,322,050 of record OZ022594.1, read on the forward strand.
ACTTTCTTATCCTTTGACAGGGTGACCTATCCATTTAAAAGACATGTTGAAAAGCATATCAGTATATAATGCAATACAAAGCGAAACTTGTTTAATTATTCACAATATGATGTAGTGAATAACCCGCTTACATTCACGTATTATGTAGACAATGAAATCAAAGAGACATATGCACGTACACACTAATGGCACTAATCTTATTTTCTCGCTTGCCGTTCATAAATTCTGAGACAAAAATAACTGGTTAAATAATACAACGCATTATTCAACCTTATTGATAACCTGGTTCTTCGGAGCATTGAAGCTGTCTAGTTCTCATAAACATGACGAAGAAAGAAAAAGAATGAAATAAAAAGCAACAGGCACACAATTCTCTTTATGGCATAAGCCTACATGTATAAGGAAAAGTCTTCCCATGATGCACCGCGCAGCCACAATCATGGTTGATCATGTCCACTTCCGGTCTCGCGTAATAGTTTATGATATCAGAAGCGGGCATGCCTGCCAAAAGAAATCCGTAAGTTGCTGCGAGATGCAGCATGGGCCAAGTCATATCGGGCATGTGTGGTGTTATTGTAGACGTTGATAGTTGCTCACAGTACTTACATACATATTTGTTTGTCTTGCCCTTACCGCAATCTATTTCATCATCACCATCCGGGCAATCGTCCGAGGCATCGCACAGGAACCTGGGCGCCAGGCAGACGCCCCCTCCGCGACATACCACGTGACCAGCTGGACACTCTGGTCAGGGAACAGACACAAAACAGGTGTTTACGTATGATCAGCGAGGAGTGGTAAAATCGTACATGGATCCTTAATCAATCCGGGGATGTGTTATGGAAGGACATGAGGTCAACAAAAGCTAATATTGGCGCGTACAGATATATTATTTTATGGATAAGTTATTTTATGGATAATCAATGTCGAAGCCTTACCCGACATGTTTGGGAGCAACTCGAACTGTATGTAGTTTACCATCATTAATCGTGGATTTCATGCTTCCCGTCAGGCGGGGCGCATCCAGGTGACGTCACGCATGGCCCACAATGTCAGGCTAGCGAGAATACCACATTCAATTCAGCTGGGTCGTAATATGTCTTATTACGTGAAAATTTGCAGGCGTATAATATGGCGAGTAGTAAATTCACAGCTTCATTTGATATGATCATCGTTATTATCGTAATAAGATTGATTTCACTCTCATTATCACTATTGATATTACCACTGTCATCTGAAAAATCATTATCAGTAGAAGTATTCATATCATTATAATAATTGATATAATTTATCAAAATTATTACCTCCACAGCCAACCTCGTCTGAAAAGTCATGACAGTCAATCACGTAATCACAGTGCGCCAATAAGGAGATGAATTGCAGGCCAGATGCACACATGAATTCACCTGGCTGCCCACCATAGAAAGTTTCACTTCCTGGAAAATGTAAAGAAATCAATAGTTGAGCTTGATGAATGATAGATACTTGCATGCCTTTATATCGTATTTAAAGTCTCTGATCGGCCTATAATAGGCTAATCATATATTATTCGGAATTAGATATTCAATCCCTTTGCTCTAAAGTTTTATCCTTTAAAACAATATATATTTATAGATATATTAACCCCAAGAACATGTAATAACAATGCTAAAGTGTCTACGGACGTCTCTCATCGATATCGCAGTTAGAAGCTTCTCTTCAAAACATGTTCTTCTGACCTCACTACATTTTGAACATAATCTGACATGCTGTGCTCTAAACTACACTTGAAAAACACGCTGCTCCCCGAATAGTCGCTGACCACCCACTCTTTCGTTTCAAACAATGTTTGAGGTTTCTCTTCAGATCTGGGCCATATGTGTTCTTAAGAATTGCAATTGGGGCCAATCGTAACTCTGTACATTAAAGACAAAGGATGTGACTTGTGATCCCTTCAGGTCACTTGCAACCATTTATAAGATTGGGCCTGCGCCAAGGGAGTTTTGTACAGTGTAATAATGACACATGTATTGCTTCATTATACATATTAAGGCCAATCCACAGAAATGGTCAAGGTAAGTACACACGGAAGCGATTGACGCGCCCGCTTTCCATAATACCAATTACACGTTTTCTCAACTCTTACAGAGGAAAGAATCACCTCGCAGTCATGCATTGCTAGGCCAAGGACTTCCAGGCTTTGCCGCAACGGGAAAGCCGTCGCGGCAGAGTGCAGGCGGCGGCGGCAGCGACAAACCGCTTGGATGTGAATGTACACTACAGCTCAAATGAAATGGCACGGGTAAAGGGAAAGGGAAGAAAGGGAAGGAGCCGCAGTTTTAATCCGCGGTATATTTTGTCCAGTTCAGCATGAAACACGATGCATTAGCCTAAAAAGCATCAGGTTTCATGCTGAACTGGACAAAATATACCGCGGTTCAAAACTGCAGCTTCTTCCCTTTCTTCCCTTTCCCTTTACCCGTGCCAATTCCTTTGAGCTGTAGTGTAGCTTTACTCGTCACTTTGATGCTAACATGATGATTGTGTTGTAGCAAGGATGTTTAAGCACATGGATATCCATCCCTTTGAACAAGGTTTGATTCCGCCGCTTAATATTCATGACTTGCAGCTGCTCTCAACAATATGATGCAAACGCGATTGCGTCACGTTCACTGGGATTGTATAATAGGTCATACACACTCTTATACATGCATACATTGCAGCTTTCGATGCTGAGCTTTTCATTTTGTTAATATTAAGAGTAAAGTGCTTGTTATGCAGTTAATAAGGACAAGCGAATACAAAATGTGATACATTTTTAAATTAACATAGCACCTTGGGCGCGGCTGGGCAATTTTTTTATGTTACTTGTCCGAAAGGAATATATCTGAAAGTAATGTTTCATGCAATGTTTTCATGTGACGCGGAACAATGTGAAATTGAGACTTTTGTACTGCAACTTGATATCACGTTTGGAGCCTTTTTGCCATATTGGAACAACATCCCTCGATTGAATCTTTATAGATGCATCGTAGGTATTACGCATCACAATTGCGCAAGTATATGGGGTGAGGATATTTCCCCAAATTCTTCTGCGCAGCCGATTTTGTTTATACGTCAAATCCAGGCAAAATCATTCAGAGAATCGGCGGATTCGAACATGGGAGATCAAAGAGGAAATCTTTGTAAAGCGTTCTTTTGTAACTAGAAGCAAAGTTCAATGAATCTGCATTCATTAAATGGCTTCTAGCACTCCATGTGCTTAAACATCCTTAGTTGTAGTAAACAATGCTAAATTCCTTTACCGTTGCTGGCGCGGCTTTTGATGTCAAGAGCGAATCCGTTAAATTGCACTATTTCGTCGCTACAGAATCGTACGGTGATTCTGCCCGCGGGCAGGACGAGTGACGTCACATTGGCTGTCCTTAGAGAGATGTACGTGGTATAGCGTTGGTCAGTCTCCCGTTCGTGTTCAATGTCGAGGGTGTCCCACGGATGCTCGATGTCGAGAGCGTTCACTGTTATGATGATCTAAAGGAGCCCGTGAGTGAACATTGATTTTTTTAGTACAATCATGAGATATTATACTCCGTGAATCACTCTAATCATGATTTGGTGTTAACTTTGGAAAATCAGTGTAGAAATATCTAAATATGATATCCGTCACTCAGTATGGAACCAGGTCAGTGCATGTCGATTCGTGGTCTTGTTCGCCTGGACTCTGGAACTATAACATAGGCATTTGAAGTCAATCAAACAAACCTATATCCTGGCAAAAAAAAATACCAAATAACCTGGCTACTTACACTAAGTGACGTGGAGTCTTAGGCGTAGGTTCTTTTACGACATTTGTGCATGACAACTATTGTTTGCCTTACAACGTGATTATGATTCTGGTCATGGTATTACTAATGTTATAACACAATTGATTCACACATTTCACTGACTAGACTTTACACATCACAGACTGCTCGTCATTTAATTCTTTGTAACAGACGTACATAAGAAACAGTGTTATTCGTCTTATACCTAGAAGGCATGGTAGAAGTGGTAGCAGAACGTATACAAGGGGAAATGAACACAGTGTCGCATCTGATATGCATGATAATAACAATGAAACACGTTTTATAGCGCATGATACATAGAAATAGTTGAACGTCTCTTTGTGGTTCACATAACAGAATACATCAGAATTAGAAAGTTTGTTGGGTATCATAGATGTGATATTTAGACAGAACGAAACAAACGTGTTTTCAAATTACTTCTGAACTTTTTGTACGTTTGTAAGTTTCAGAGGTCATCCAGTAAGTTATTTCATAAGACAGGAGCTTGCATGTGGAAATATCATTTCCTTGTAAACTTTTGTCATAATTTGCGGGACATAAGATAATGACTTTGAAGTAGAACGAAGTATTCTTTCTGGTTTGCACTGTGATGGAACAAATTGATTGTAATATTGAAGAGTGAGTGAGCAAATTTTAAACTGGAGAGACATTGTAATTGTGCTACGACTATATGGATACTGACTCATTCTTTGTTTCTTTGATCATTAATTTTGGCACACATATCAGTGAAAACTAGGTTCTCTTTGTATGACTGGAAGTATCAATAAACTGAAGGTCATCACGACATCTGTAATTGCCTGCACGGATTCCGCTCTCATTTTCAAAATGGCCAGGAATTTGCTTCGTATTGCGAAAAGAAAGCAATTTCTGTTCCACGCCGGGAAAATTCAAAGCGGATCAATCTTGATATTGTGCAGGTTTTCGTGCCAGCAATCATACGCCTAAAACGTTCCTTTTAAAGCGAGTTTAATCGTACGTGGTAGCTTTACATCTATATTATTGCATCCTATTTTCTTTTTTAAAAGAGTAATTATTTAAGTTCTAAAATACATAGGTAAAGCATACATGTACACGTGCAGACTGCTTGAATCCTGAAAGCACATTTATGGCGTGTTCGACTGTTAAACAATACGTGTCATCAATTAGTGAGCTTGCATTTCAAAGCTGGCAATGATAAATACTTGTAAGGGAAAGGAACAAGTTCCCCATAGTTGTCATAGCAAGTCCGATATAAAGTAAGTTTCCAGCTCTAATATTGTGAGGGAAGCTCTTATGCAGATTATATGTCTCCGTTTCTTCTATTTTCCATGGTATCAGCATAATTTCACTGGTTAAACTTGCAAAACGACTACCCTACCTTTAACATGATGTCATGTCTGTCAACCAATCAGGGAACAGGATTATTAAGATCACGGCCCCGTAACATGAAAAACTGCGATCAATTGCAAATTGGAAAGACGATTTCTGATTGGTTCCTTTTCAGTATTTTGAACAAAGGGCGCATGTAACAATGGTGTTGATTGGCCATTGCCATTTTGCGATTGATTCCAAATCTTTATGTTACGGTGCCCAGGGACCATATTCATGAAACGTTACTAAGCCTAGTAAGTTGCTAAGGTGCATTCAGCTACATGCATTTTAGTAACTAACTAGGCTAGTAAAGTTTCATGAATATGGCCCCAGGTGTATTATATTAAAACTAAAAGAAAAAGCTTCCGTTCCACGCCACATGAGCACAAAGCTCCAAAGTGTCCGGGCTTCCCTCTCACACACACTCACACGTACACAGTCACGCACGCGCGCACACACATACACACACACACATACATACACGCGCGCGCACGGTTTATGCACACACACCTGCTCCCCATACGGAACATCGAGTACCCAGTCACGCTGAGTGCTGGGCGGGTAAGGTTCTGGGTGATTCGGTGACACGAGCGTCGTTAGGTATTCTCCGAACTGGCTCTCCATGCACGTCTCACTGCTCCAGACTCCTGCAGGGACAAGAGTGTCAAAGAAAAACTACCATTTTCACTATCAGACCATGGACCTATCATGGATGGACTGCGCTCGGATTGACTTCCTTTGATCTATGAGGTCCGCCGCCTCATAAAAATCCAAGACATTCAGGTGTTTTAAACAACTAGCTGTATTTCTAATTAGGTAGTGCCTTCCTCTGAATAACAAAAGAAAATCTGTTTTGAGAAGTATGCCAACCGTTCAGCCTTCGCTGGGAGCTCGTTGCTGATCTTTTTACACACACTGTGAATTAGTTTTGGGGTAAGCGAAGGGAAACTTTGAAAAAATTATAGAAAGAATTTGGTCCGTAACTTTTTCGGACACCTCCGCACACGAAATTGAGGTTGTTTCCATGAAAGATGAAACACTCAATAAACGATTTACAAGATATTTTTAAGGAAATATGATTTGGAAATGTGTGATATGGAGGCATTTCTCTGGCATGTTTTCTACAGTATTCTCATTTTATCACAAAAACGAAGCAACAATATAATCTGAAATTCACAGAATCGTATCTTTATAACATGTAATACTACTGCACATGCACCTCAGTTCATGTAGTGGTTCTGAAATCTTCTGCGCATACAGAATATATATTCCTCAAAATGCATCCTACATTTTGTCATGTTTGTTTGGCGGCGGATCTCCCTCGATCAAAGAGCCAAACGCGTAAAATATTCCATTGTGACATCAATGCACACGACTGCTGTAGGAATAAATTACACTTCGTGCTGACTCCATTCCTTACACCTCTCTGATCAGACAAAATGTGATTATTGGATCGGTGTGTTCTATTAAATAGCAATGTTGAATTCTTCGTTTGATTTTTACAAATATTGACCATTTCCAAAATAGGCCTATTGGGGCAGTGAATATTGTTTTATTCTGATCAAATGATGACGACTGTCTCATATCACTCTCTAAATTGTAACCATTGCTTTCTTGCGGCCGATCTTTCCTTCACATCGTCCACCACGGACCCGGGGTGAAGCTAGCTGGCTAGTGCTAAATAAATTACATGTACTCATAAACAGAATTTGCCAATTTGATGATCGTACCGCTGAATAGAGCGAACAATAATGATTACGTACTGGTGCATATACTGGCTACGCGTGATGTACATGTAACGGGTACATCAGCTATGTTTCTTTTTTTTTTTAATTATCGATTGGGCAGCTTCGCTATATCAAGCTTCTTACTTTTCAATATTATCAAATATTTTCTTAATCGTCGATGAGCAATATAAACAAATTAACCTATGGGCTGACGTCAGCTGAAAAATCTAGTACCACAGGGGTTGAAATTACCATTACCTTCGGCTAAATCCTCCGGAAATGGTCATTTCGATCACACTTCAGTAATTTACCAGGTCATAGCAGCCCATAAGTTAATTGTATACTGACCGATTTGTAAATGCAGAAAACCCCCGAAATGCTGGTTGCAGTCGCTTTTCCACAAAGAGGTCAAGTGAAGGTCACGACTACGGAGCTGAAAATAAAATCGCGTGTTTTCTGCTGCCTGCGGACGAATATCGGTTGCGAAGTCCGTATGATTTTGAAGACGAATAGCACAAATGCTTTATTTTTGAGCCCAAACAAAACTGGAATCAAAATCTCCGCTGAGAGTATTGGCTTTTTAGAGCCGTAACTGTCGTTGCCGTACAATCCATAGAAGGGTCAGGATCCAGCAAGGTCTGAGAGCTTACATATTTCAAAAGAAAAATTAAGGCCTGTTTTTTAAAGCTAATAACATAAAAACTTCCTTTCGGATTTAAAAAAAAAATGAAAATATTTATTAAGAAACATATAATCTCAATCCCTGTCTAAAAAAAAATCCTGATCAGTACGGTTACAGAAGACACCAGCAAAATATCTCTCGAGCATGTCGAATTCCTTCATAATATAGGTGCAGCAAAATCTCCGCGTGAGATTTCGCGAGATGAAAAATAAAATGCTCACGATTTCTATAGAACGAGCGAGCTCTGCCGATTGACTGATTGTTTATCATCCATCCGTCATCACCATATTAACTTGTTGTTATGTGGATCATATACTGTCTTGCAGAGCTTGTTAACCCATTCCCTGCCAGACCTACAGCTGGGTTGTAGGTTTTGTGTATATACTGATCTCAAAATGCCTCAAAAGGTCAATCGATAAAAGTGATTCACTGTGTCTAACTGATTAATAAACAACGGTGGATAGTCCTTTAGCGCTCACCGTGATAGGGTCTGTCATTGGAACGTCGATGAAAATGTGAAAACAACTCAACCAAGAGTGTTGTGTGATAAAAAAATTTTTTAGAAAAAACTTGCTATTTGATTGAATCATTTAACGTCCATTAATGGAAAATCCACCGGAAAATGTTGTTAGTAGTAGTAATATATAAATACTGTGTTTATAATGACAAGGTATGTTAACAAACTGGCTCATAAAACGTTGCTTCCATGCATTTCTCCATAAATGGTTACGGATAATTCTCTATAATGGATTCTGCATGCATACAGAAATGCATTACATATTCCCTAGGACAGCTTTCCATGAATGATTCTGCGTGAGTGACATAGCACATATTACCACTTTGACAATAAGTATATCGGTTACAACAAGTATATCAGTTACAATTTCAGAAGTTCATTAACATTTCCAAAATCAAAAAATCATTAAAAAAAACGATGACTATGTGCCAACTGAGACATTTTTTACACGGGTAATACACACCGTAACCGTATACGACAGTGTAGAGTATTGCAGTGAAGGAGTTAAATGAAAGACTCATCGTACCTGTGAGTGTGCTGAGGAAGCCGGCGGCCACGATCGCTACCCCAATGGCCCTCATCTTACCGAGGAAGGCTTGAGCTTCAATAGAATAGAAAGCTGAACCACGCACTCTCCCCGTCAGCATCCTACTGACTGTTACAGTTCTGAGCAAGCCAATATGTATACTTTCCAATTCGCTAAGCCATGCTTTGCCAAGCACAGAGCTGTTGTGTGGGATGTATTAGGGTGAAGAGATACATGCACGACATGTAAAGAGTTAAGCTTTGGAACCATTCGATATACTGAACGATTCAACCTATTCAGAACTTTGATGGAGGAAGCGTGCAAATGGTGCGCGTTCATACGCAGGAACGTCACTTATTATTGTCATCATCAATAGAATTCGATTTATTTTTTTGTTATCTTTTCCCATGAATTACATGACATTGTTTATTATAATACCATATATCATATCGGTAATCAATATCGACGTCCATGACTGTCAAGAAAACCTGACCTGCAAAAAAGGGCGAGGGATCGTCGTGTTTCTACGCATGTATATAGCGTCCTTTGCGCAGCTTGGTACGCAGTGAGAATGTGCCCGTCCAATTACGATCGACTACGTTGTGACGTCGAAATGCACGTCACTATCAATCTACTAATACACGCGCTCAATAGTCTCGGTGTGTCCGACTGGAGAAGATGCTAAAGAAAGCTTTGTATGTAATGTATTTTGAAGAAAGAAGAAGGGAAAAAGAGAGATCGAAAACAATTATTCATTAAGTGCGTTTATTTACTTTATATACTATGTTTTCCGTTACTTAATGATTGCTCAAGTACGTAGAATGAAAATTACATGTTTGGTAAATATGGTACGTACTTAGATACGTAACAAAAATAAATTAAATTGCTGAACAGCATATAATATATATATATATAAATATATATATTTCGATATACCCCACAGATCTGTATGGCCAGAATCAGTCAAATGTTTCAGCATGTGCTGGTTCAGAAGCGTATTTATTTTTACATCCTTTTGTCACACCCTGGCCGCTGTCGACGAGTGTGACTTCTAATTTGCTATCTTACCTACTAACACGTCTTAATTGTACTTTTGCCAATTTTAAAGTTTCCATGTATTTTACTTGCCTCATCACTTAACCCTATCTAGCCCGGGGGGGGGGGGCAAAAACAGCCCCCCCCCCCCCGACATTTTTCGCGATAAATTTGTAACGCATAAAGATCGCGCCGCGACATTTCATGACTTTTTTCTCCAAGTCTCACGCAACTTTTAAGACCAAATTTGCGACGCGGGGGTATGCGGTTCCGAAGTTACGTAACACTTTGTACGTGCACGTCAGACTCAAAATTGCTCAAAAATGTGATTTCATGTACAAATCCAATGCAAATTCTGTATCTAGCCAAAATTCATAAATGTATCATTTTTTTTTATTTTTACTGATGAAAAACAAAAGATTTCATGTTATTTATGACTGAAATAGTGTTGCCAACGATTTCCATCGAAAAAACAATGAAAAACATAAAGTCGGAAAGAACAAAGAAATACATAAGGAATTCAAAAAACAATAAAATACCTAAGAAAAAATTTGATATTGCCATTTTTTTTAATCCTAATTTGATAATAAATCTAAGAAGACTGTCTGGACTGAAATCTAGCATTTTGGGGGCTATATATTTAAAGATTTACAACCAAATTATGATTTTATGCATTAATTAGCATAATTAATAAATTTAAAATAAATTTGAATAATTTTGGTGCAATTTACAATTGAATTGTAGAGATTATGTCATCGGCGACGTACGTGCCAATTTTCGTCGCGATCGCGCGATCAACTGTCGAGATCTTAGGGGGGGGGGGCTGTTCCCCCCCCCCCTCCGGGCTATGTGATTTCAAAAAAGCCCAGGCTATATAGGGTTAAGAGAAATTTCAAGATGATATCCTAATTGCAAATATTTGAATAATAAACGGATGATTTCTCTGATATTGACTGAGCTAACAGCCTATCATAATGATGAATCAAGTCTTAATATAACGATAACACACTGAGGGCTATCTAATCTAATTGAGGTGTGAGCCATAGTAGTCGGCTGTGGTAAAGAGAGAGGAGTATTTTCAGGTGACGTTCGTTTTTCCAGCGATTCGTTATACCGAACAAACACATTAATTGGAAATTGAAATATGATTCATAAATCCGAAAATGGCCTAAGGTTTGATCACAAAAAAGGGAGTGTTAATCCAAAACATAAATTGCGTTCGTTGATCTGAAAATAAACAGGATTTGTTGATCTAAAAATGAAATAGGTTTCGTTAATGCAAAAAATGAAATAAATTGCTATCACTCCGTTTCTGCCAGACTCCATACATGCAAACATGCATCAAGAGTGCTTAAAGGGTTGGGTCAAATATTGCAGTGATTTTTTTTTTCGGATTAACGGACACGGGAAAGAGGACCGTACGGGTAGCGATTTTTCGAAATAATGAACCTCCGGAGTATTCGAACCTTTGGAAACACAAGCTGGAACTATAATGTATCCATGTCAACTCGATATTATTGCCTCATTATACAAGGTGAAGATGGGTATAATTCCGTGGAGAGAAGGTGGTCACATACTCTAGAGGCAATGTGAATACATGTCTACATGAATTATGAATCATCAATCACTCATGAATCGCTACAGAACAAAGTGGGAATGTTTTGTGATGTGATAATAAAGAGGAAACTTGATATCGTTACCATCACAGAAACGTAGATGTATGGGAATCATCGAGACGACCAGACTACTGTATTCATGTTCTTTCATTTGATCTTAACCTATCGTTTTATGGTTTTCGCCATAATCCTGATAATTTGCGCTTGTGTCATTAATATAATTTCAGCATGCAACCTTAACATTTGACGTGTCGTTAATGTGTATAGCCCACTAACTTTTATGAACATACTGGCTAACTCAATTGCTGGTAACTCCTTGTTTGGACTTAACCTTAACCCAACACAGTAGAAGCTTATAAGGCCAGCCTGTAAATCCATGCACTTTCTTTTTACAATTTCAATGCGATGCCACAGAAACCCAGCTTAGAATGATTGAATGAGTAGACAGTGATTTGAATTAAGTGTAATGTTTAATAATGGATAAATCGTGGCATACCAACCATTTGTTTGTTTGTCTTTGTCCTTGTAGCACTCAGCCAATGATGTAAAGAGCTTTCGAACTTTGTCAATTTGTCACGAAAGTATCACTGAATCTTGTTTTGTTCAATAAATTAAAAAAATTATTAAAAAAAACACTATTTCACAAATAAACTCATGTAAATAGTGATATGTCCACTTCCCGTTAATTTCTGTGCATCTTCAATTCTTCATTTTACCATCTTCATGATCTTTACAACTCAAGTAACTTAGTTCTCATGCAATAGATATAACCTCTTCTTTTTTCCGGACTTTTTTAGAAGTATCCCTGAAGTATCCAGATTGAAGTATCCTTGGGGCATGCCTTTCAACCATTCCGGGCTGATCTGGGAGAAAGTTTAAATTTTGCCTGAAAAGAAATGTTTACTCGAAATGATACTCGTGCATTCACTTCATTCTTTCAAAACATTACATGTCAATGCTTTCTTTAAAAAAACATATATTTCATTATGTCTAGCTATTGCTACAATCCCACGGGCAAGTGTTTTCTGCATACAAATGTTTTTCATAATTTCTGTTTTTATGAGTGCATCCATAGATGTATGAGTGTGCTTGTACAAGTATTGTTGTTTCTTGCTTTTGTGTGTATATGACTTGGGGCGGGGGGTAAGGTTGCAAAGTTCTCCTCTCTGTATTATCAGATTGTAACCAGAGTAACAGTGCTTCAGACAGGAATTTACAAAAAAAGAGGAGCATCTGGTCTTGGATTTGGAAGTGTTAAGGTTGCAAGGTGATATGAATTAAATACTTCAATCATACTAATGATGATTATGATGGAATAATATTAAAGTCAAGCTGATTTAGATGTTGTTTTCTTACCAGGCTGCCGTGCATCTTAAATGAATATCCCCGCTGATACCTCAGCGTATTAGCTGCAATAAATGGGGGATACAGTCACAGCACAGTGTAACGTGTTGGGTAACATAGTCACCCTTTGCCTTTTCCCTTAGTGTACCAGATAGCCTGCCGCTCTGTGGGCTTTAAGGTCATTGCCGTGAAGATATGCACCAATGGCACGACAGGAGTTAAAGCGGACCTAAACCACGATCACAAGTCTATTTGTAATTCAAGATTCAGTTTGGATTAAGAGTATCGAAATCCCCACCCACATATATCAAAATGAATCTATAATTAATCTCCAATATACCTGCAGAAAGTGAATCTGCATAAGATCAGGGAACAGAAGAAAATGATAGGTGGTATAAAAGGGAGAGAGGGGGGAAGGGGGGGGGGGGAGTGGGAAGATGAAAAAATCGTGGGAGGGCAAGAGCGAGTGGAAAGGATAAAAAGGAATGGGGAGGGGTATGGGGGGAAATAGCGGAGGAGGGTAAACAGAGTGAGTGGGAAATAGAGGTTCGAGATATTTTGAAGTGAATATATTAATATGTCTGACAAGAACATCTATGAGTATATGTATATGTATATCCCCAAGTATTTTTATCAACATCATTTAAATACAAATAATATTCGTACACCTCTGCCATGTCTGCTTTGAGTCATCTGCAGCGAAATAAGCGCGTAGTTTATTTATCAGAATTGAATTAAATTCTTGGTTCCTTAACAATTCATATGGAAGTTATATATGCCGTTGAAAGGGAATGTCTACCATGAAATTTTAATGATAGCATTACAATTACAGCAAAATATTGACGAAGGTTTGACGAGAATCCGCCAAAGCATAAGAAAGTTCTGACTTTTTCTCAGATTTAATTTTGTAGCAGCACGTGCGAGTTGCTCTCCCACATATTCAATTCTTTAATTCAATTCTTTATTAAATTCTTTATTCATTTAATAAACAAAAATAAACAACTGTCATGAACAATGAATACAAGGCATCACCAGAAAGCCGATGGCTTGTGAGGTGTGATAACATTTTGTATGTGGTTCAATACACATTAAATATAAAGTCCATTACTTAAATTACATACAGTAAGAGGAACCAAAGTACACAAAATACATACAGCACGTACTTTAAAAAATGCATCAAAGTAAGACTAATACAGGCAACCACACACAAAACAAACATCAAAAACAAACGAATGATTACAGTAACAGCTAAGACAATAATCAACAGAGTAAACAGTATGTAATATCAAATTGTAAAAATATAATGCGCCTACGTTTACCTCCATATCATATAATCATGTATACCCCTCCCCACGCCCCGAGGGCAACTTGAATTATAACAAAATATGTGAATACGCACCACCCAAGCAAGGTCGAAAAACCTCCGCGTGCTCAATCATGTCAATAGTATGAGTAGTTTATTGTGTGCTGTATGATTCCATTGCTGTTTTTCTGGCTTTGGTGAAGGAATAAAGTTTCATAGAGAGGTTTATCTCTAGCCTATTTCTCTCCACTGCTGAAGGAAGACCCCCTCATCATTTTTCCATTTTGATCTATTTTTTGCCGTTCGTTTCAATGGCATGCTACCATATTCTCTAATATCGTTAATCCACCTACTACTCTGCCTGCATCGTCTTCTGGTGTTAGCGCTGGGGGTCCAGATGGTTAATTTATAAGTCCATCTATCATCTTTCCTCCTGGCCAGATGACCAGCCCACCTCCACTTTTTTTTCATTTAATTTCCTGTACTATGTCCCGTACTTTGGTTTTCTTTCTCAAATCATGGTTTCTAACTTTGTCCACCTTTGTAAGATCATTCATAATTCTTTCCATAGCCCTTACAATTACTCTAAGTTTTCTCACCAGCCTCTTAGCTGTGGTCCATGTTTCTGCACCATCAGAGAGCACAGGTATGATGCATTGGTTCAAAATCTGTTTCTTAAGAGAAAGAGGGAACTTCTCATCACGAAAAATAAAGTTGAGTTTGCCAAATTTTGCCCAAGCTAACTGGATTCTTCTATTCACTACCCCTGCTGTTTCATTTTCTATGGAGATCTTTTTGCCCAAGTATATGTAGTTGCCGACCTTTTCTACGGTCTTCCCCCGAACTGTGATTTTGTGTTCTTTGAATATACTAGTCATCATTACCTTTGTCTTTATGATACTTTTTTCATTTAGTTCTCGGATCATTTTCTCCAGTTCCTGAGGTGTATGGCTAAGAAGTAAAATGTCATCTGCAAATCTAAGGTGTGTCGGGTGTTCACCATCTACCACTATTCCCATTTAGCCAATCAAGGTTTCTGAATACATCCTTCATAGCTGCAGTAAAGAGCTTTGGTGAGACGGGGTCACCTTGTCTAACCCCTTTCAGGACTTTAAAGGCATTTGTTGTAGTACTTTTTAGATGTACACGGGCACCTAGAGTGCTTATAGATGGTCTTTCCATCTGTGACCTGCTTTTCTAAGGCATTGGATAATGACTGATGGGCTAGGCTGTCAAATGCCTTCCCGTAATCAACGAAGCCAAAGCAGATGTCAAAACGGTATTCTTTTGCCTCCTCTATTATCTGGCTTAAGGTGTGGAGATGGTCTGATGGTCCTGTACGAAATCCAGCTTGTTCCCGTGGTTGATTTTCATCAAGCTGTTTCTCTACCCTAGCAAATAGGAATTTGTTTTAACATTTTGTATATATGACGCAACAGACTAATGGCCCTGTAGTTTTTTATATCCTTCATGTGCCCTTTCTTGAACAGTAATGATAACTTTCGATTCGTTCCACTGGGTAGGTACTTGTTGAATTTTTGTATGATCTTGTTGAACACTTTTGTTAGGATTAATACGGTGCCCTCGCCCCCCAGCTTAATAATATCTGCAGTCATTTGATCCTCCCCTGGAGCCTTTCCCCTTTTCATCTGATCTAAAGCACTCTTCACCTCTTCCTTTAGTATTGGTG
This sequence comes from Arbacia lixula, assembly GCA_963669155.1. Lineage (NCBI taxonomy): Eukaryota > Metazoa > Echinodermata > Echinoidea > Arbacioida > Arbaciidae > Arbacia > Arbacia lixula. Next base: position 13,337,664 of record OZ022594.1, read on the forward strand.
GAACATCATTTGATTTCTCATTCCAGTCCTCATTTACTCTCCAATCTGGTTCGTCTGTGCTATAGAGTTCTCTATAGAAGTCCTCAATGGCTTGAGTAATATGTTCTTTGTCATTAACTTCTGTCCCATCTTTTGTTTTCAGTGATAACAGAAGCTTTCCGCCCCTCTCTAACTTTCTGTTGGTGATTTGGGGTCCTTTGTGGTTTTCTACCACTTCACGTACCACATGTACCATCTTAGTCCTGATCTTTCTTGCAAATTGTTTTATTCAGCTCTGTATATTCAATTTGATTGCGAGTAGATGTCTGTCTGGAGGGCTTAAGGGCTTTCCATTTCTCATCTAGTCTATGTATCTCCTCTCTTTCCTTGTCTGTGTTGTTGCCCTGCATTTTCTCCCCCTTAGCTAGTTTCTCCACTTCATCCATAAGTGTTCTGGTTATTTGATCATAGAGAGTGTCTAGTGGGTGGTTCTCCATTGAATCTGCCAGCATTTCAAACCTTTTGTGTAGCTGCTTACCTGAAAGCAGTTCTAAATTGATGTGTCTCCTCCTAGGCTTCCTTACCCTTCTCACTCTTTCCATTTTCTTGTTAATCCTTATTTTTGGCTCTAACAAGTCGGTGGTCACTGACTGTATCCACCTTTGGTACTGTTCCCACATCCATCAAGATTCTACGATGATCGCAAGTTGTGAATTGCTGCATTTCGGCTTTCCCGTGCCCAGTAGTTTTTGGCAGGTTTTTTTAAGTATGTATTGCCAATTGTCAAGTTTCTGCTTGATACAAAGTCCAGTAGTCTTTCTCCCATTTTATTCCTTTCTCCTATACCGTATGGGCCTATACCACTCTCCTCGATCGTCATCCTTTCTCAGTCCAACCTTGGCATTGAAATCACTCATACGTTGTATATTGTCAATTTTACTATAAAAATCTTCAACGACCTCATCTGCGTGACTGGTAGTTAGTGCATATGCTTGCATAATTTTTATTTGTTTATGTGTCTATTGCTAAATCAAATGCACAATTTGAAGGGTATATATTCTCTTGTCAAGGGAAAATCGACATTTTCCAAAAATTCTAGGACAACTACCCCCTGGACAATTATCCCCCGGGCAACTGCCCCCCCCCCCCCCGGACAACTACCCCCAGGACAATTACGCCCAGGACAATTACCCCCCAGGATAATTACCCCCGGACAACGACCCCCAAGAACAATTACTCCCCCGGGCAACTGCCCCCCCCCCCCCCGGACAACTGCCCCCCAGGACAACTACCCCCCAGGACAACTATCCTCCAGGACAACTACCCCCAGGACAACTACCCCAAGGACAATTACCCCCGGGACAACTACTCCCTAGGACAATTACCCATTGCATGTCTCTCAATCACAATTTCCCTGAGATCAGTTACCCCATCCCGGACGACCATCAACCCGCCCCCGATAGCCACCTCCACTTTCATCCTGCAGGACAATTATCCCAAAGGAACACCCTTACTCCAAAGAAACACCCTTACTCCAGCGAGATTTTCACCTCCTGGGATAATTACTCCTCGGGTGCGTTCATGCATGTTATAAATCACAATTCAAAACATGTTTTCCGCTGGACAGCGTTCATGAAAATAAACGTCCGCCTTTTGTGCAGGTATACTCCGCAGTTTGATACAGGAAGCAAAGGTCAACTAATTGTTGTCGTGCATTTTTCCTTTTTGTTATTCTTTGCTTTGATTTTTCTTTTATCTCTTCTTTCTGTCTTTCATTAAGCTGTTCTTTATTTTACCCTTTATCATCTCCTCTTGCTGTCTTTCATTGTTATTTTTGGTTCAGATTTTCTTTCATCTTGTTTTTGTCTTTCATTATGTTATTCTTTGTTTTGACCCCTCCATAATCTTGTTTTTCTTTCCCTTTTATCATGTTTATACATTTTTTTCCACCTCCTCTAATCTCTTTCATCTTTTGTTCTCCCCTACCTTGTGTATTTCTTTAATATTTGTCTTTAATGTCTTTGATTATCTTTCTGATGTCTGTTTTTCCATACTCATCGTCTTCTCTTCTCTGTCTTTCCTATGTTATAATCTTCTTCTCGTACCTATTTTTCTTGTCTCTGTGTTTTCTCTTCTTTCCTCGTCATTTTGTATTTATTCTTTGATAGAAGCAACGCTCCCCCGGGTAGGTTGGAACAATACCCATATCTTGCGAAATACCTCAAATTTCCCCTTTTAATTCAAAAAAATACCCCTTTTCACATCTGATAAATGCACCTCTGATTCTCTTAAGGGCTCTTTTCTTTTCTAATAATTACCTTTACACCTTCTAATAAGTGCCCCTTTTCACTCGTGTCTCCCATTGCCGATCACAAACATGCTATAAAGTCCTGTAAAGAGTATACCTTTAGCTCCTAAGACTAAAAGAGGCTTCATAGATTCCTCTATTGATACCAGCATAATGTGAGGCAGTAAAGCAGGGGGAGGGGAACGCCATTTACATGTATTTCATATGAACGAGCGGTGCCATTTCATTAAAAACGTGAAAAATATTGATGGGAAGGAGATAAGAAAACTCCCGTGATAATATTAAAAAATAGCAATAAATCGTTATAAGATGGCCTTAAAATACATTGGCGGCTATTGTCATTATATCAACAATGCAAAACTCGCCACCTTCATCACTAGAAGAGCAAACATTACTCATTTTTGCTCACTCTCTCACTCGATTGCAAATGAAGAAGCAGATATGTTACACACATCTGCAAGCAGTATGAAAAATAGTCCTCGATTGTCTATTGTATGAAATATGTAAGTGAATACTGATGTCTCAAAATGTTATTTTTTCTGCATTGTTTTCAACATTTGTAGCTGGCTCCTTCTCTTTTATTTAGAAATTGTTTTTATTAGCCCCGCCCTCAATTCAAAAGACTCTTTACAGATCCCTTTTAATCAAAATGATTAAAAAAGGGTGATGACTAATTCATACATCTACAAGGTGCTAAACTATAATTTCAAGTTTGAAAAAAGTCCCTTCCATGGAAGAAGGGCCCCCCCCACCCCCCCCCACCCCCCCCCCCCACACACACACACACATACATTCCAGATCCGCGGATTCTTCACTCCCTAGCGATTATCTCAAGTTCCAACAATCGTCCAGCTGGGGGAGGAGCTAGTTGCCGGGGGAGGGGGGGGGGGATGTGGGGAAGGGGGATAATTGTTCAAGGGGTAATTGTCCTGGGGATAGTTGTCCTGGCAGGTAGATGTCGTTTTGCAGCAAAGGCATTGGAATAGAGTGTGGGCCCGGAAACAACAGGAAATTACTGACACGACTGTGCTGCTGTATGGAGGAACGTTTTTGAAAGAGAGGTCGTACCATTCTCCTTCTCACAAACGTGCCTCCATTCTAGCTAATACAGGCATTTTCTACGTCACGATTATGTTGTCGTAATGACTGTGTTTTTTCCCCTCCATTTAGAAATCATTTTACAACGACGTTGGCTTTTATTTGTGATCCTATATTATTCTTATATGGTTAATAAAGACATATTGCAAGAATGTTCAATGCATTGCTTATATGTTTGACAGTGCTGTTTCGCTAAAAGAAGCGGGAACTATTCGTAAGCCTGTACAATAAAGGGATATGAAAAGGTGTTATCTAATTTTGATGTATTAGAATTATCTCACAACCAATGCCAGTTCAACACAATGAAGCCCGGGAAGACGTTGGGTCACGCATCGCACTGCCTCGTTGCAGTTCTTTGAAAGTGGACTATAATCGTTGTGCATCTTGTTAATATTCGTCTTCATTTGTTGATGTATTAATCTTGTTCCTCTACCCCACCGTACCCCCTCCTCTTGTTATCTCCCACCAGTTTGTTTATCTCTCCCTTTCTCAGTCAATATACTCCCCCCTGGTTTCCAATCCGTCTTTCCCTCCCTTTCTCACGCTCTACAAGGCTAACACCTCCGTGTATTCCATGTATCTAATACACTCATAAAGCAATTTCTTACCATACCTCTCTTACGCTCTTAACAAGTCTGCAGTCATTTTTTAAGTACACCCCCAATATTTCTTCCTCCATTTCTCATTAATTTGACTCCCGTTCTTTTCCCTTATCTTGCTTTACATCATATCCACATTACAACATATGAACATAACTTTTCAGAAGCAAAATATCCCGTGAATATATCCGACACTGTTTATGTACAGTCTATTACCTTCGCCCCCATCCAGCTCCTCCCTCCCTCCCGACCCCCCCCCCCCACACACACACACACACACACACATACATACATGCACACACACACATACACACACAAACGCTCACTCTTTTCGCTCCCTCTATCTTTGGTATACATATGAAATAAACGACAGTCCGAGCTTTTTAGAAATTATATACAAAATATATGGCATGTTTATTAAAACTACATATCAAACTCTCTGTACGAATCTATACGTACTGTTTCCAGAATCAAAGGCTTCTAGAGGGAAAGACCGGAGTTTCAAGCTGAAATAGTACAGACATTAAAATATATTTAAACTCGCTTAATTCTAAAGAAGGAATCATATATCATGATTGGAAAGAAAAGTTTCCCTACACACTTTGCACAAGGCGGCGAAATGTTAGAACAAACATTTTTTTGTTAACTGTTTACACCCTATCAATACCATTGTTATGCACATTATATTGATTTCTTGCACAAGCGTGTGCACATAGGACTAAGGAGGTTAAAATATAATGTAGATGGCCATGGTTATGTCTCACCGAGATTAAGAGGTCAGCATATACATTGGATAGATCGCTGTTGATTGCATAGTTTCTAGAGACAAATTAAACATCGACTCGGATGGAATTTACCTTAATCTATTGTGCTAACTAGGTGTAAAGAATAAACAGCCAATATGGTAAACTCATTCAAACATTAGCTACTGATTACTTACAGAACGTGAACAAAGTTCTTGAGTATACAGAGTAAGCAGTAATTGTGACAATGTGACAGAGTGATAGCGGTTAACGGTACTACATGCTCATCAACATTTTCCAGGGAAAGTAGACACATTACCGTCTTGATTAAACATTTGTAAAGAAAAAAAGTAGGAGTAAGACACCAGAAAAGCAAATTTTTATACTTTAAGGAAAACAAGTTCAAATTTTCAGGATATCACAGATAAGAGGAGAGATTTGAAATTCATGAAAATTCTCATCACTAGCTTCTCTCGATATCATGCATTACCAATTATATCGTTACCATGGAGATACAAAGTAAAATCACTTAGTTAGCCCACCGTCCGGTGACCTAAACACGGAATTGTTCTGGTTTATGAAGAGAATATTGCATATTACATCATGTGATTTGAGTATACCACCATTCTGTATATGAATAAAGGTTATTTTTTATCTCAAGGCTGGTCAACGCTTATGTATATGGTCTCATGATGGCCATGTGCAATGGAATGTAGTTCCAAATGAGTTGTGTGGTTTAAGACCATCCCAATCGACATGATCCAATCAGTCTCTGCGACTTGCTGAATCGCAGGACCATTTAGTTGGACTTGTACATCAAGTCACAATGACGTCACAAATTCAGTTGTAGACCCTTACGGCAGCAGAATCGTGACCAAATCGTATCGTCTGCGGTGGGTTTCAGAATCATTAGGGACTTGTCATGTCTGCCGGTTCAACGAGTGCTGTATTATGGGGAACGTAATCATACCTCATTCAATCAAATCAAACTGGAGTATTCGAAATGTTCTTTGATAAAATCATGGTCACCATGCCTCGGTAAAATTATACTTATGTCGAAACTGTGACAGAAATAATTCTTTTTTACACAATAGATTTCAAGAAACTTGTTCGAACTCGCTGTGACACAATTAGTTGTCACGAAATAATATCTTCGATTTCACGTGAAACAAATTCTCCTTACAAGAAATATTGGCAAATAAAATTTTTAAATCCCGCTCAAGCTCAAATTTTAAATTTTTCTTAGATTATTTTATCATGCATTATCATGTAACATGATCACGAATACTTCTTTTTTTAATAGGAAAATTTGCGGAATTGCTGTTTGGCCAACAGTTTCGAAAATGATTTATTTATTTATCTATTTCCAGTTTCATCTAAGCAGGGTGGCTTCGTACATTACAAAACTGTTGTCACTGAGGGCCGTGATGGATACAAAAAATACATTACAATACATAACAACAACAACAATAATAGATGAATACAAACCGTATCAAAATTTTTTTTACAAATTCAATGGACAAAACATAACATAGTTAAACCAACAGGAACATTAACAACTTCATATCATTTAGTGAAGATTGCAGCCCAATGATAAAGCATAAAACAAATTTATAGAAATGTTTTTATAAAAAGAGTAGGTAATCAGGAAAGCCCTAAAATATACATAGCTACATATAGTATGGACAGTTTTGATTGCAAGTGTAATTATACGTATTTCAAACGATGACATTTAAACATAATCAATTTTAAAACTTATAACTTCAAATTTGTAGAAATTAAATTATAGATTGTAAAGAATATTAATTAATTGCACGTGATAAGTTATGGTGTTCGGCGTATTTGGTATATATGTGGACCAAGTTTCTACGAACACGAAAGGAAATGAATCAACGACATGAGTTATCACGCGCCTTGAAATTGGCAGAGACAGCGGGAGAGTGAGGTCAAGAAAGAAAAAGAGAGGGGCGTATAAATATACTGAGACAGAGAAAGGGAGAGGGAGAGGAAGAGAGGGGGAAAAAGAAGAGAGTGTGAGATTAATAGAGGCGTAAGGAAGACATGTGCAGTGAAACTGTATGAAGCTGTATGAATAACAGGCTGAACAATTTTGTGTTCTTTACATAATGGCCAAATAATCGCATTACACCCTGATGTTGAGGATTGTGTCCAGTTTAATGTACAATGTAGACACTACTACAGCGTATTCAGCACATTATGATGAATACGTACATTAATGTATGTAGGAGGATCACTCCAGCATGATTTATTGCAATTTACGGCAAAAATGTTTAGGCAACGGTGCAAACAAAATAGCAACGTTGTAAAATGTAAATCGATTCACCATTCAGTTCCAGTGTTTTTTTTTTAGATAATATAAAGTTGTACAGCAATGACATTACAGTACAGTTTGACGACATTTTACTTAGGAATACAAAAATGGTAATTTGCTCAGCCAAAAGCAATTCACCACATTTGGTATGAATACAACTTCGCATTTAACGTGTATTATATATGAAAAGAAAAAATGAACACCATACATATCAGTACAAAAAGAAAGACGCCATTAGTTTAAGTTTCACAATGTATCCATTAATTGATTACATTAAATACAAGCCGTGATTGCTTTCAAATTGGCAATTTGTCCAAGGTGAAAACATGAAGCCACATTTAGCGTGAATGAAAATGTTATTTTACGTGTATCATCAATTTATATATGTAGAAAGGCATCAGTTCAGTTTCATTGATTTACCACAGCAATACGAGTCATGCGTGCTTCCCCACCATCAGTTTTCGGCATTTTAGAAGTATGTAAGGTATGATATGGCACATAATGTTATTTTAGCGTATTCCATCACTGTCCGCATCACGATCGTCATCATCACCGCCACCATTGTCCTGTTCGATGGCACGGACGAAGTCGATTGGGTGGAAGAGGAGAGCAAGATTAGGCCCTGCTTCGGCTAACTGTCGATTGACCTAGACGATGCAATGCAGAGCAACATGTTATACAGTGTTATAGGCAAAGATTTTTTGTCAATGCGCATGAACACAAAAACACGAGACGGCACATCCACGCATGGATTTATTTCTAATACAAGAAATTGAGGAACAGGAGGAAAGGTAATTCGAGCATGCATTAACTCTATCTCAACTCAATTACACAATAAAACGTCTTTAGAGCCAAGTGTAATCTACCTATCTTATATGAATGATAAAATACTGCAGTTTTTATACGAAGGGGATCAACAGAGCTACCAAGGAACTGTAATAAGTAAATAAACTACAACTTGATAGTATTGTCTGTACATAAGAACTGAACAAAACTACAACTTAATGCATTTCGATCTTCGGGAGACCCAGATAAAATTACAGCTTAATGCATTTAATTTACATAAAATCCAAGGACAATTGCAACTAAACGATTGTAATATAGCTCTGCTCACTGATATGTCTCTCCTTTTGTTTACTATAATATCTTTTATTTCATTTTTTACTCTTATTTAGATCTTGCTTTCTCTGAATGTTTCATCAATCTTTTTCTAATTTACTTCTTTTGACAACGTATATATGTATTGTTGTAAAGTTGGTATTATTTCTTAATTCAGGATTTCAGGTGAGGCAACCGTCTATAACTAATTTTTCATTTGTATCTATTTTCCTGCAGGAGTTTTACTTCTTAAATCATGTTGATCTGTGCACTTTGCTAGATACAACAAATGGAGGTAAGTCTCCCCCCCCCCCCCCCCCCCTCCCCTAGACAAAATAGCATAACTTCTCAATAAAGAGGCTTTGGGCAAAATTACTTTGGAGGATTGTTAACATACTGACTATTTTCTGTGTGCAAGTCACACCGATCCAATTGGTCCAAGCACAAATTAAAGGCACATTTTCACTTTCAAAAGTCACAGGAGTCAGTTTTGGGGGGTCTGTAGAACAAGATGTTGCGCATTCTGTTTATGATGTATGTTTACGTGCTGCTATTTCCTTGATCTTTGACCCCCTCATACCGATCCTGGCACTTTTCTTTTTTTTCGCAGTTGACTGAGCATAGATTTAGGAGAAATATGTGTATGTTCAACCTTCCTAATGTTACAACATTCGTTCAGCTTATTGAATGAATTAATACAAGCTATTGTTAACATCATGTATCAACACATGTTGTGGGAACATATGAGGTAGTCGTCGTGTCATGGTTGAATGAGCACTCATTAGATATGAATTTAAAAAGAAGCTACATCCTACTGTGAATTATGCCATAAATATATAAGATTATTTGCAAACAATTGTTGATTTTAACAATGTATGTGTATCATCATATCCATTATCAACTTTCTCAAACCTATTCTATTTTAAAGCACGGTGTTGTTTTCCTTTACTTTAACTGAAAGAATGCCATGGCATGGTCGAGTGGACACAATATTAAAGGCACAATGGGGATATTCAGGTGCATGAAAATTATGGCATTCTCTCATATAAATTAAAGAAAACCATTACCATTAGGGTGTCCGTTTTGCAGGTCAAAAACATAACATTTTGTAAAAAAAAAAAAAAAAAAAAAAAAAAAAAAAAACCCAAAATGGAACAAGATACTGTATTCGAGCTCCCCTCTCACTAATAGAACTCGAAACTGAATTTTAGCGAAATTGTAGCGTTCAGTAGTTTTGTTGAGGAGGTCTTGGGCGGGTCGTCCGAAATGTAGAGCCTAGAGACCAGAGACCGCTTTGTGCTTTGTGCTATGATCCGAAGCTATCCGTTTGTTTTAAACGCCAAAAACTGACTCGTGTGACTTTTGAAAAGTGAAAACTTTGCCTTTGATTTGTGCTCATTCATGCATGACTGGATGGATCAATGTAACATTCCCACAGAAAAGTCCAAAAAACAATCCTGGCAGTTATCGTGCTCAAAGTCTCTTCGACAAATAGTTATGCTTTTTTCCTTAGGGGGGGGGGGGGCATTTGCTTTCTTTGTTGTATTTATATACTATACTTGTACGCTAATCATGTTTTTTAATCTTGCTTGTTCCTGACCTACCTAACAATGTTTATGTTAGCGACCTTGGATACGGTTCAAGACGCACGTCGTTATAGCATGTAACATTATCACGTTTGTATGTAATTGTTTTAAACATCATTATTTTTGACATCTATGACCACATCATTGAGTAAAAAATTTCTTCTCCGGCGCTTTTAGTAATAAGTTTGTATTTTCATTTACATTTTCAGCGCCATCGCAACCTCGTGTATTATTCTTATATTATATATATATATATATATATATATATATATATATATATATATATATATGAGCGTGAGTAGGCTATGTCGTATGGGTGAGAGAGATTGTATGTAATGATAATAATGATGATTTTTTTAGTAATGAGCATTGATACTAACATACCTCTTCCGTGGTACTCGCTGGGTTTACGTAGGAGTTATTAATCTCACTGATCGCCCAATTTACAAACCGGCCACTCTGTTTCACGCTGCTGGCATGGGGATTCGGCAGAAGGCGTTTCTTGGCAACGACCCCCTGGGGTTGCAACTCAGAAACCTTTCAATAGTGACATAGAAACACCTCAAATCAAAACCTGTCTAAAAAATAACGTCAATTCCTCTGGTTATCGGTTAATGATTTCAATGCTGTAATGAGGCGCTACATTATTCTCTTCCCATTGTCCCTTGGAGGTGACGTGAGATATTCAAGGCCACATGCCTATAATTATTTCCCAATAGGGTCTTGTGTTAAAAATGACAACCAAGAATTCATGAAAAATAAATGTTGATAATAATAATAAGCAGCAAACTTACTTCAGATTTCAGATGCTTGTACGACTTCATTAAGTCCCCATAAATCTATTCAGGGACCTATTTGTATTCAACCATTGCACTGCACTGGAGCAATTACTACGACTCTTTATACCAATGTGAACATTTTTAGTTCAAAGGTGTTCAAACTATCTTATATGAATATTTTTTCACTAATGATATCGTCTTTGGTACGTTTTGGGGACTTTTTCAAATCCTGTTATTAAAAAAAATGGGAAACATTTAATCTTGGTGGTATTATGTTACTATAGTGCATAAAAGTTTCGTAATCTTTTGTAAGTTTTCATATATTTTCTTATTCCACACACAAAATATGAAGCTGCTACAATCATCAACTACAAATGGTAGATGATTCTTTCTGTCAGCGATTAACAAACAAGGAAAGCAAATTGAGCACTGATGTCAGTAGTTTACAACCATGATGTGTCGGAACTGTTGCTTGAGAGAAGAACTATTGAGGGCGCCCTGCCCTGCCAGCCCCTCGTGCTGATCTGGATTCAGGCATATTGGAAGGATGAGGTCGTATTTCATGCGATAATGTCATAGTCGATGTTCCATCTGGTTATACGTTTATCTCCACAATCGACTTGTTTTTTGTAAGCTTACCTCAATGCCTTTGAAGACTGTTCCCAGTTTTTCCACGCCGTTTTCTTTCAGATTGACGTGGGTCATACATCCATAAGGAGCTCGCCTCACGCGGAACTTCACCTGATTATACAAGAAAAACAATTAGAGGACAAGAAAAGGGTCTCAGGCTTATTTACACTCTCCAGGGTTACCGATTGAAAGTATCTCCCACAATCAACACTAAATAAAATGATTCATCACAAAGAATTTACTACTGACGCTCATAGACCTATGATTAAATAAAACCTGCAATGTTGATTTTTTTATCCTCAATTCTAACTCACAGGATGCCTGGGCGGTTATAATGTATCTTATGTGATACCACATACACACACACATACACACATACACACGCATACACAATCAATCAATTGGAGTAGCTTGTCAGAATCAGACGTTGCGTGTCAGAATGAATTCCTTTTTTTTTTTGGCTGGCAGTGGCGTATGATATTGAGGGCCTTGTGCCAGTGGCACCTCTAAGCCAAGAGAGGAAAGTCAGCCTCTATCGTCCTCTTGACTTACGTCCCTGAACAGCACCAGTAGGGGCGACTTTCTCAAGAGCATTCTTACAAAGTACATGGCCTAGGAAACTTATCTGTCTTGTGGCAATTGTGGCAATTCTAGGACATCTTCATTTGTAACATGATCAGTCCACGACACTCTAAACATCCAAGGGAGAAACCACATTTTGTGGCTTCTAAACGCTGTTGCATGGATTTAATATAGTCCAGTATTTTGATCCATAAAGAAGCGTGGACCATGATAGGAGTGCAACAATCTAAGTTTGGAATTAAGGAAGAGAAATAGATCGAGTTGTCACTGTTCTCTCTATTTTCTTGAATGTAGACTTAGCAATCCCAATTCGGCGTTTGATCTCTTTCTCACACCTTCCGTCAGACGTGACCACACTGCCTAGATATGTGAACTCATCTACCTGCTCAAGAGTTTCACCATTTACTTTTATTCTGCATGGTGGCACTGGAGATATTTTAGAGAAGACAAGACAAAATGACGTTTTAAGATTTGAAAACAAGCCTCTTCTCTCACTCTGTATGACCACGGTGTCAATGAGAGCTTGCAATTTCTATGTAGAGTCAGCAGTCATAACCGTGTCATCTGCATACCTGACATTTTTTATGTTGACTCCTCCTATCTTAATGCCTTCCATTTCTCGGATGGACCGCATGATAGCTTCGGTGTAGAGTGAGAACAAATCGGGAGAAAGAATACAACCTTGTTTGACTCCACGTTCTATATTCAGCTAGTTGATTAACTTCCCATCCATCTTGATGGCTGCAAGCTGATTACAATAGAGAATTTTGATGAATTCAATTTATTTTCCATCAATGTCTAGTGAGCCTAGTACTTTTCGTTAGTGCTTGATATTGGACCTTGTCAAATGCTTTGACATAATCAATGAAGCATACATAGAGATCTGACTGCCTCTGGATTGCCCTCTCAGATAACATACGTATAATGAAGATGACATTCCTTGTAATAGCAATAAAGACAGATTTAATCATCTCGGTTGGAAAATTACCCTCATTGTAGATTGAGTTTGCCATACACTTTATTGGTTTAAACCCAAAGTCTTCCGATGCCGTGAACCTTTCTGCAGTAAGACCATTTGGACCAGCTGCCTTTCCCATGGACATACTTTGGAGAGCATGGGATATTTCTTTTTTCCAAGATCGCATTCCTACCAGCTTTATTTTTGTCTGGTTCCTGCCTTCTATTATCTGCCTTTCTATTATCATGTTCTCTTACATATTCTTACATATTCTTCCCAGCGGTGAAGTTTTCCTTTGTTCTTCATGGTCATATTTCCCACTTTGTCTTCCATGCAGCTTGAATGTTCAAATGTTTTACTATCCTAAACCTGGCGTACTTTACTATGCATGAGTAGTGGATTTGTCTTTTTCAGTTTTTCCAGCTCTTCGCATTGTTTGTCAAAAAAATCTGTCTTTGTGGCTTGACATTTATTTCTAATACTTCTGTCTAATTTTCTGTATTGCTCAATGTCCCCTTTTGCCTTTCTACGATCTTCCATTAACTTCACAATTCAAAAATTTCAAAGTTTGATGCATGGAACGATGTTTGGTACTAATCATTCTGTGGCACTGACAAGTGCTCTCTGGAAGCTATCAAAACACTGGTCAGTATTATCTGTTTGCTCCTTCTCTTTCAGTTCTATTTTTGCAGTTTCTCTGAATTGTTGGGCTAGTGCCCTGTTTCTTAATTTTGCGAAGTCAAAATTTGAACCAGTTTTGCACGTAATAATATATTTTACTTTATTTGAATGGAGCATTTCATGATCTGAATTCCAATCGTCCCCCAGATACCCTTTTACTTGTGTAGCTGAATTCCGGAATCTTCCATTGATAGTGATGAAATCAATTTTGTTCTCTGTCCTTTGGTCTGGACTTTTCCATGTCCATCTTCTACGAGGATGATGTTGAAACCAAGAATCAGAAATGACCTGTCCTTTAAGTTCACACCATTCTACCCACTAATCACCCCGTTCGTTTCATCTTGTTCCAAGTCTATGGGGTCCAAGTATATCTTGAGATTTTCCTTTACCAACAACAGCATTTAAATCTCCCATTACAAGTTTTTTTTTTTCTTGAGATTTACCCTGCTTCATTGCTTTGTGTAAGTCTGCATAGAACTTTTTCCAAGGCTTCTTCTGAACTGGCACTAGGTCTGTAGGTGGAGCATATACCTGTATAATATTTATATTAAATGGCTTTGCTTATAATCTAACCATAATGACCCGATCTGATATAGCTCAGTATCGTATCATTACAGCTGATGTCATTTGTCCTAGAAGGATACCAGTTCCTCCCATAAAAACATTATCATCTCCAGAGTACACAGATGTTGTGTCATTCTCCCTGATCTTGCCTGAACTGGTCCACCTTACTTCACTACATCCAAGAATATCTAGACGAAGGCGTTTCAGTTCAGAAATAACGTTATGAAGTTTGCCACATTGATTCATAGTTCGTACATTCCATGTTCCTATTCACAGATGTTGTAATGACACAGTAGCATGATCACGGTCTGAATCGTCCTGTGTAAGCAAGAACTCCCCACCGAGCGAAGGGTTTGGCAAGAGAGTTGCCTGAATCCTATCCACGCTGTTTCTTGTGAGTAATTCATTCTGATTTACTCGGCAGAAGGATAGTCCCACGGTGGTCTACCAACTGCCTTCCCTGGTCGCAAAGAGTTATTTGACTCTTGCCGCTGTTTAAGATTATCCTCAATACACACCAAATGTCTATATTTTGTGACAGTAGAATCATCATCACGCACAAAACAATCCACTCTGCTGCTGCCCAGAGCTTCACCGTAACCCTGGCAGTGGCCTATCATCGGAGTGCTATCAACCGGGCCAGTTGAACTCCGGGATGCATTTTAACGTCGTACCCAGGACACATACACACATACCGAACTTAGTGAGACACTGATGTTTCGACCTCTGTCACAATCTCACTTAACTTGTGTGTGTGTGTGTGTGTGTGTGTGTGTGTGTGTGTGTGAACGCATGTATTCGTGAGGTCGAAATCTCACCACTAGTGCAATATTTGCAACAATGCTGCGATCTTTGAGAATTTAACAAAGTACGTGTAAAGTTGTGTAAGAAATTATAGGAAGAGTCACATTCATAATCAACAGCATTCTGCGTGTGTAACCCACTAGGTTTTGATATTACCAATGACCCACATAAAACAGATCAACGTTGAATCCACTGTGCCTATTATTTGCATCTCTATTGTATCACCAGCAGATAAGACAACGAACATAGGGGCACATTTTTGTTCTATTAATTTTCAATCTGAAAATAAGAACGTCCGCAATGTGTTGTCGGTTTGATCAAGTATAAAATTATCAGTTCTATTACTTGCAGACAATATTCACACAATCCAATACCATATCAAACTTCCATATTGCTGCAATTTTTTACTTCGTTTGTTTCTCTGATTATTCGTCATTAGCCCCGTTCATATACCATAATCATAATAATACCGATATTATAACCGATGCACGTTGGTAAGCAGGTTTTCCAGCGAGCCTCCAGAACACAGTTCATATACACCCACAAAGTCGTAATATTGCGGTGTTCTGGGTTTTTTGGGGGTAGAATTAAGGTTTCCAAACGCGTTTAAATTTTTTTAAACGCGTTTAAACGAGTTGATAAACGCAAAGGTGTTTTGATTAGGGGGTTTGGAAAGCTGTTTTGAAACACGCAAATTTGTACGATCCTAAACGCGTTTAAATTTTAAACGCGTTTAAAGAAGCGAGATAAACGCAAAGCTGTTTTGAAACGCGTTTAAACCACGTGTTTTCGGTGACAAGGCCGGTTTTCGACTTGGGCGATCGAGTTGATAAACACACCGTGTTTTAAACGCGTTTGGAAACGCGTTCGTAAAGGCCTTTGGAGTTGATAAACGCACCATTTTTTAAACGCGTTTGGAAACGTGTTTGGAAACGCGTTCGTAAAGGCCTTTGGAAACGCGTTTAAATTTCTGAAAAGTTGATAAACACGGCCTTGGACAGCTGGGCTCCCTCCAACCCGATGTTGACATGTTCCGCTCAGCCATACGAGCGGTGGGATTGGCGACCACATGCCAGAGCGCGATGCACAAGGTGCAACGTTTACGGCTATTTTGCGGACGCAATTTATTAGATTCGCTTACCTCAATAATGCAGTATTATTACGAGGTCTCGATCCACAAAATAGCCGCAAAATAAGCGGAAAAGGAAGGAGCAAATACCGCATGATATTGTTGATGACCGTTCATATAGGCAGCTATCGGTAATGCATCAGCAAATTTGCTGCTAATGTTGCGTCATTTTTGTGGATAGGCGGTGTACTGTATGAACGGGGTTATAGTGAAGCAATTGTTCTTGAGAAAGAAGATGGTGCTCACCGTGTCTCCCACAGTGGTGGAAATGACATCATGGGCGAACCTGGCGGACTTGACGTCACGGTTTTCGAAATCCTGCTCATTTATTTGCAGAATGGCGTCACCGGTGAAAAGTTTGCCGTCACCACTTGAAAAAGAGGGCCTTCTCACACTGCAGATAAAGCGATGTGACGTGCATGGTTATGATATCATCAAGGCAGGAGGGAGGGGGGGGGGGGTGGAGGGCTCCGCAGTAATTCTTGTACATGTACTACGGTACAGTACGCGTGAATCAAGTTACACTCTATAATTGTGTTTTAAAAAGAGAGAGTTCATCATGTTTTTAAGCATACATGTATTATTCGAACAGAGGAAGAGGTTTACAAATATCGTGCAATTGTATACAGTAATTGGAAAACGGCAGTGAAAAACACGATAGAGAGAGTGAGGGAAAATAAGAGAGAGAGAATGAGAGTGGGTGTGAATAATTGTTGTGTGCGTGTGTGCGTCTCTGTGTGTGCGTGTGTGCGTCCCTGTGTGTGCGTGTATACGCGTGTGTGTGTGCGTGTGTGTGTCTGTCTGTCTGTCTGTCTGTCTGTGTGGGTGTGTGCGTGTGTGTGTGTGTGTGTGTGTTAGTGTGTGCGTGTCTGTGTCTGTGGCTGTATGGCTGTGTGTGCGTGTGTGTGTGTGTGTCCATATAACTTACTGGAGTTTACCATGTAAGCACGCCATGGCCAGCTTGCCTCCTACAATGTTCTGTTTCGGGATGTGCACGATCACACCTTCCGGCATGAAGCGCTCTCCATCATGTTTTCTGAAATGACACACCAATATCTCATTACTAAAACAAATAACGCAAAAGTATGTACGTAGGTTATTATAGAGCTCCATACCTACAGGGCGCACTGCCCACATTTATATGCGGAATTATATTCCAAATACTAAGAATGTTGCTTGTTGATTGGTCAAGACTTGATCACGTGATGAGGCGTAGTTTTTCCTATCATTTCACCTGACAATAAAAGTTCGTTACACTCTAGGTGATAGTACCTTTTGGTTTCGCTGATCTCTTGACTCCTCACAGTCCTAATGCCTGATTAATATTTTGAGTACGCGCGAAATAAAAGTGCGTTACACTCGGACTATCTGTTTTACCTCGAAGTAGACGACGCCGCGATGCGCGGTAATTAAGAATTTGTGGTTGTGGTTGTAAATACCGCGCTACGCCGGGCAAGGGTACTACGTGTGTACATGCACACGTACGTACATAGCCTATGTACAGTTCGTGTTTACCATAGACATGTTTAGACATAGTCGCGTTTCAATCAACAAGGCCCATGCCAACGGAATTAGATTTGAACTACTCAAAGAAACTGAACTAGAACATTTGCTGCAAGAAAGTGAAAGTAAAAATACAAAGAGACAATTGAAGTTTAGCCTTCATATATTTCAGGAGTTTAACGCAGCACTAGGGGACTTCGAGTTTGACCAGCTAGCGGACATCGACTTGAAATCATTGCCATTTGATCAACTGCTTGGAAAATTCTAGTGGTGAGTTGTATAGTAAAATATCTATGCAAGCTTTGCGGTATGGTTTGTCGAAATATTTTTTGAATTTGCGGGACATAAACATTGTAGGATACTAATTTTGCAAAGTCAGGTCGTGTGTTTGAAATTTTTAGTGCTGAACTGTTGAGAATAGAAATTTCCAAGTTCAAAACAAGAACAGAAATGAGACGTTTCAGTTTAATAACTGCGGTGTGAACATTTACAACTAACGTTACTAGCGTTAGAGTAAACATTAGACCAGGCCTAGAATTGTTAGCCTATAATGCTAAGCCTGTGCGCTTTTTTTTGTGTGTGTGTGTGAACTTGTGAACTATCATTGACGTCTCTTTACGGAATTTGCAGCATGATCAGCAACATAATTCAGGTGAACTTAATCCATACCGTAATGTTGTTAGTTTCCTCCCCCCCCCCCCCCCCCCCTCCCCTCCAATAACCAGAATATGGTCTAAATTAGATTAGGTTAGATTCAACGATAGGCCAAACGTTAAATTCTCGGTAGTAGCACCGACCCGAACGCTTTTGTACGTCAACTTGTATTTTTTTTTGTGTGTGTGTAGATAGTTGGTTTCAGATATTTCTCTAAGCTCTTAACGTAGGAGCCCGATTCATTTTTTTTTTTGTAATTTCCTGCGGCTTGGGCAAATCAACGGAAATTCAAGTTGCGCCTCGGCCGCAACACCGCGAGAGCTCACCTAGGGCGCTCAATGATTTTCCGCTGAAACACATAAGAGCAGCTGGAAAGAAATGTATCGCGTACTGCAACTAATTTTGTCACCAGGTAGAGAGCATGCGCAGCAGTGTCAAGGCCGAAGAAACCAAAAAGTACGATCACGTAGCCGCACCGACCCGAGCGCTTTTGTACGCTAAATTGTCATTTTTTTTTTAAAGATTGTTGGTATCACATGTGGAATACAAAGCAAATAATCAACTTTTGGTTTCAAGCAATGAGACGAACTATCACTTCCTCGGCGATCTGAAAGCATACGCTATCTTTCCTCAGCTTCGCTTCGGAAAGATAGCTATATCTTGATCGCCTCGGAAGTGATAGCTCGTCCCATCACCTAAACCAACAATGATTATTTGCTTATTAATCAGGCCTAGAGGACGCAGGGCATTTTAAAATTCACACAGCAGGACTGCGCGCGCGCGAATGCCCAGTGAATGTATGTCGTGAGGCCTCATCTGCACCTGGATATCGATGTGAGGAACACGCAAATTATGGCAATCATGTAGGATAACATCTCAGCTTGTATAGATGACTCTGTAGGTAAGTTATCCATACCGCCCTCTAACGTCAAGATGCGTGTATGAAGGATTCGATCTGCACCGAGATGTCGATGTGAGGAACAAGCAAATTATGTCAAATGAAATTGTTTTTTTATCCCCCACAGCATCAGTCTACGAATATGATAACATGTACAAGGGGGTGAGGAGTCCATGAATGATAATGATTATTTGCCATTATTATAAAGCGCAGAAGTACAAGATTCAATATGTTCTGGGTTTAAAACAAAAATGTTTAATACATCAGATGCTATATAAGTGTACCTTTCAAACTATCTTAAATGCTTCAAAGGAATCAATATCTTTTCAATGTTCTGGGAGATTGTTCCATAAGGTTGAGGCAGTGTAAGCGAAGGTGTGATCACTGTATGACCTGGTGAAAACTGATGGAATAACAAACTTTTATATTGTCACGATGTCACTATGATTGAGCCAAATGATCATGTGATGTCACAGGGTGTTTTGTGCATTTGTATACTTTGCAATATTGTATTTGTGTTCATATTACGTTCGTGCCTTATATGTGTAAACACTTATTCAAGAGTGACCACATGTTCAAAAAGTGTTTTATGTCGTCAAATTCTCCTCATCCATGTCATAAGATGGACTGGCCGGTCTAATTGTGCTCCACCTTTTACTGATCTAGAGTTTGGTAAGAGGCATTTAACATGTTCAAGGGATCTCTGATGAATACTACTATCGATGGTAATTAAATAGGTTGTCTGATATGTTATTGTGGGGTGAATTTCCTAGTTATAGTTAAACCTACTGAACAAAAGAAGTGGAAGCGGTTTTTCATGACGTTGTACGTAAACGAGCATTGTGAACCATGTGTGTGCATTCCACTTCCAATTACAATCATAGTTATTTAAAATGTTGACTGATTTCCGATTTTGTTTATTGTTTTCAGGATGGGGGGGGGGGGGGGTGGCTCAATAAATCGTTGTCAATAATATCATGCCTTGTATGACATGCAATTTGGCGAAATACTATAATTATTTTCTAATACATATTAATCATGAAATTAGTTTGCTTCGATAAAATTATTATTGACACATATAATGATATTTAAAGTGTATGAACAGTTTTCTTTGAATTTCTCTCAAAACTATCACCACATTCACTTAAGTCATTTCCACAAATACCAGATTTAATGCTAAAGCCAAAGACGACTGTAACAGGAATGTAACATACATCGGATCACAAAGAGATCGATCAATAGATAATATAAGTTATGGCATAGATCAGATTGATCAATAAATAGTTTTACTGTGAAAGGCACAAGGAAATTGCAAATCGGTGAAAACTTGCAAGGGGACACTTTTCGTAAATAATGTGAATTGTAACAGTATAATTGATTTCCCAGAATATACACCGACAAGGATTTACAGTACATAACCCAGAAGGATTGTTACCATGGTGACTAACACTTGTCATTCTAATTCTTAATCACAATTTATGATATAGTATCGTAGGACAAGATACATGAGTCTTTTGGACCTACTTTTTCAAGTCGAGAGGCGTCTCTGCATACGGTTGCGGATTCTTGAGGGAATGGCTGCCGGACACCGTGGTGCTTCTGCTATCCTGTGAGGAGGTGGACCTATCGCTGCCTTTCCGATGTAGCGACTGGGGTGAGGATAGGAAATGCTGGGGCTCAGGCTGAAGGTATGCATTGGATAGATTACTCTGGCCGGGACTGTACGTAGATTCTCCTAGATCTTTCGGCCCAGAAGGAGGGGGTGGTGGATAGGGTAAGCCTACAATCAGCTCTTGCTGTTCATGCTGTTGGTGTGGTTGTTCTGGTGGTCGTTGGGAGACTGCAGCCTGCGCCGGGCGAGGAAAGGCGACTGGCTGACTCGAGGATCGATGGCCATGCTGCTCTCGTTCTGGCTCCTTCGGCTGCTTCCGCTGGGATTGCTGCTGATATATGGTGTATGTATGAGGTGAACTAAATCATGAAGACATGTCTGACAAAGTGAGGCCTGCCAAAGTAATATTCAAATGTCCCAGGTTGCAGACGGTTGGTTTACTGGTCAACTATTCGTCAGGTGGATGGTAGCCTTGTTATTTTTCTGGCTTTTCACTTTTTTTTAAGGATAGGTCTTCATACTTCTTTACAGACTTAGTTCAGATGGCTTTTTCGGTAAATCATATGATTGGAAACGGATGACATTTAGATAAATGGCGTCCGCACCTATTCAACATTTTACGCTAGTTTGGAATTGTGACCAGCAATATAATCATACACATTCAAAAAAATCACTCATTTTTTTCTTCTTTTTTTTTCATGTTCTTACCATTACAATCATCAATGGCATGACAAATTATCCTTACGGTGCATGAACTTATTTTGTGCGGTTGGTAAATTTGTCCATTCTGTGGTTGGTGAGCTTACTTTGATTCCTATGCTTGGTTAATCCTACAAAGGAATGATGGTGGGGGGGGGGGGGGGTGGGTAGTCAGACTTTGAGGACTACCACAGTCCTTTTTACGTCCCCCCCCCCCCCCCCCAACAGACCTTTTTAGGACTACCACAACTCCTAGAAAGAATCCAATCCCTCCCTTTGTCACATGGTGTACCGCAAAGTTCAAGTATTCAAGGAGAACGTGTAACTTGTTGTCGATCACATTTGATTCTAGCTGCCCTGGAGACAGCTTCATGGCTATAAATTTAGCAAAGTTTTTTATCATTGGTTACGTGGCTTTTTGTATTGTTTTTGCTTCATGTGTGTGTATATGTATACAACTTTCTCATTTCCATTGTTTGTCACATTTTTCCAATGTCAACTCCATACGCGTTTTAAAACAAACAAATTGTCTGTTTTTCAAAACTATCTCCATTAATACCATTGTCTATGCTTATTTACGTCTTGTGCCTCAATTGCATGTACTGACGAGAAATACACAGTTTACCCGTTGAACCAACTATGAAGGCAAATGTGTGAAAAACAAATTACTTTGATAGGGAATTGTTGTTGTTGTTGTTGTTGTTGTTGATTTCCAACTTCAAGGAAAGAGAAAAAAAATCTCTCCAAATGATCTGGCTATCTGGCCATGAAGCTGTCTCTTTGGCATCTAGAATCAATTGTGATCAACAACACATTACAAGTTGTTTATTTGATAATTTTCGTGTTATTTACATTGATCAATCTATTTATTGACTAGGGCACATTACGCTACATTAATATTATGACTCATAGATAATTGCAAAGCAGATAAATTATAACGCATATTCGATGATGCATTATATTGACATTTAATTTATAAACGCACCAAATCTAAGGTTAGAGAACATATATTTTCTCAAAATGTTTCATGGCTGACTTGTATCAAAGGTATACTTCGCCCATATATGTTATTGGATGCAACAGTATTTAAAGTAAGTATTTTGCCAAGTCAGAATCTAAGTCATAAGTGATATACTTAGCCATTTAATCGTAATGAATACCGATTTGAGCAAAGTATCTAACTAAATTATCAGCCAAATAACAAGTAAAACAATTAGATTTCTTCTTTAAGTATGGAATTGAATACCGCCCCTAATGGCCAGTATTCTGAAGTCAGGTCTAAACTTCGATTCTAAGTTCCGGTTATGATTCTTAAGGTTGTGTTTAGGTCGAAACTAGATAAAATCGAGTCCAACTCTAGATTCGACTCTAACTTCAATGGAAATGTCGTCTGCTTCAACTGCGTATGCGCAAGACGCATACTTCGCGTTTAATCAAAAAGCCGATAGCGAGAGCTTTGGGGAAACTTCCTTAAGTAAATTAAATTACTGTTGACCGTTATTTATGCAAACAAGGTATTTTTGCTACGATGGTTGCATTTAGTCCATGTAACAGGATTATGGAGATGAGGTAAATAACATTTATATTTCTCATCTTGACCAACCAACCAATCAGGAAACAGGATTGTAATATACACTCGTGGCTTATTCTTTGCTAATCTCTTGGTTGTAATATATATTTACCTTGAAACTTCTGCGAAATTTTCTGCTTTCGTCATCATTCACGTTCATCACCTTATTGGCCTCGGGGATATTGTCATGTTGTGGCGAGTTCTCGTCCATGACTTCATATTGTTCCGAGACGGCGTATGACGTAACCGTCACGTCGACACCCGTATCGGTAATCCCTGTTGCACCAGTAACATCTACGGGCTGAAAGTGAGATCAAAACTCTGATGATGAGTTGAATTCCAAAAAAGTAGACACATCATTTGCAAAGCTAAATATATGGGGCTAACATATAGTATTGTTATCATTCTTGTGTTCTGAATTAATGATATGATACAATGTCATGTCCTATGGTCATGATATGCTGACAAGTAAAATTGTGATAAATCACAGATGATACCAAAATATGCTGGGAGGATCACTCTTACAAGGATTTTACTATGAACTCATACTTAAATGTGCATATTTTAAAAGAAGAAGAACTTTAAAAAGAGTTTTTTTTTCTAATTACTCTGTACATTGGTGCTTGTGTTTACCTTGAATTTGTTATCCTCTGTTGTGTTTCTCAGTCGTTTATTGTTTAGAGCCCTGCTTTCGTCCTTCACTACAGGAGTACTCAGAGACCTGGATTGGCAAGGGTCCTTGATCTTAGACGTCCACATTATTCTCATTTCACTGCGAAAAAAATCAATCAAAGTCTCTATTACAAAGTAATTAGATGACAGAGTGCATTTTTTATTTGCATTATGCAACAAGGAACGAATACTAAAAATGTCCAAATGATATCAAACTAGATGGTTTCAATGTGAATTACTAAATAGACTTCTGCAGACTATTGATACACTTTCTAAATTGAATAAAGTAGATGAGATAGAATGTTCTTTTTGTCCTTCACTGAGACCCCTATTCATTTGTTTGTGATTGTAAATGTACAATTAGAAAGATTGATTTCTCATGACAAACAACTTGCGTTTACATCAAATATACTCGACCAAATGTATTATAGGGTACAGAGGATGACAGAACAATGCCTTGAATTATATTATGATTAAAGTAAAACAAGTACTATACAACTATGTACATTCTACCCTCTTTTGTGAAATATAAATCATCCATATTCAATTGTTATACACAATAAAGATATATATCTTAATGAAACACCCAAGACCGAGAAATTTGAGATTTTTTTCTCTTTAAAGATATGTTAAATCAATCTACTGTACATTTCTACAATTATGATTTGTATAAATGTTTGTATGTTTAAAATCATTGTCCTCAAATCATGTTGTGTATGTTTTGAACTTGAACAACAAAAGCCCTTAAAGATTGTCCGTCCCTTTTGCAAGCTTAAAATTTGCAATCGTCTATCACGATCGTAAATTGAAGAAAGTGTGATTCAAGACCATTTCTAAGAATATAGCATGTTGAAGCTTTCTGTATATGTAAAAAATTTCAGCCGTTAAATTTCAAACCGACTTTTTTCGTACTACGAAAAAAGTATTAGTCTTTGTTACAGTATCTACATGTGGTTATTATGCGTGTGTGAAATCCTGATTTTATGAGTAACTACCAAACTTTGGAGATGATTCCTTCCATAAAACATTTTTTTTTCATAAAGCGTTTTATGATTTAATAAACAGATTAATTAATAAAGCAGATATTTCAACACAAACTGCTAAGAGCCTGAGGTAAAGACTATTAATCAGACGTTGTTTACGTGCATTATTTAAATTTTACACTACGTATCAGTTTCAAATTGTGAATATAGAGCTTGCTAAAACTTCTCTATATGTTTTGCCAATGTTTCGATGGTTTTGTGATGATCTGAAAAAGGGACTGGCTGTCTTTAAGAGGGAGAACACAAATGGGAAATAAATAATGATAAAATCCTATAAAAAAAAAAAAAAACTCTCCCCTCCCCCTAATCATTTTGAGTGAATGATCATGTCATATTGTTACCTACATTTATCGTCATGTGGTGTGAACTTAAGAACTAGTCTTTGTGTCAAGGCTGAGTGTGCATACAATAAAGGTGAAGTAAGAAATGTTGAAATTTGCTGTCGATATTCATGTTATTACAGATAATATCCATGTTATCAGGATTTAATTGTGTGTTTAATTGTTTAACACAGGCATACTGAAACCCTTCTAAGATTGAAGGGGGGGACCTCACAATAGTCCCTCATTTACTTAATAGAAATATGTATTTTGACACATACTCCCCCCCCCCCCTTAACCTAACCAAAACAAATCTACCTACCCATGCCTACTCTTATTGTCCTCCCCACTACCTACCCAAACCAACCCCTCAACATCCGCCCCACCCCCACGTATACGACTTACACATCAACTTTACCCAAAACCCAAACACACACGGACATCCTAACACACACACCTTATTGTTTTACTTTGATCATTCTTTTTGCGAGCGAAGTAATCGAGCAGCTCTAAGGATTAAGGAAACGCGCAAAAACATATATAGGCCTATCTTTTATTATGAAATAAACTGATGTGGCTAACAAATAATTATAATCATCATAGTTACATTTGTACTTCTTTTTTGCACCCCATTCTCTTACTTTGATCTTTCTTTTTGCGAGAGATCGAAGAATATACATGTACAATTGATGAAGCGCGAAAAAACATATATAGGCCTACCTTTTATGATGAGTAATATGTGGTTAGCACATAATTTTGAGGTGTTGCCAGTTTTTCCGAAAGACTATTTTCGTTATGTAAGCAAATGTTATTCATATCCTTCAAACAATACGTTATTAATGGTAACCCCAAAACTTTTCCGAGGTTTGTCCAAGTAGCAACAACTAACAGATTCGGAGTGCGTTCCATCCATTGACACTGAATCACGACTGAGATAGAATGCGAAACGAATGCATAGCGTGCCTAATACGACTTTATACCAAGCTATAATAATTTATAAAGAATGCTTAAACGAATAGTGCGTTTATATTACGACTGTTTCGCGAACAATTTGCGAGTACACAGCAAACATTCATAGTAAACCCAGATTACTATATAAATGCAACAGAAAATGAAATTTGACCGTCATTTCGAGAACAGTTGTGTAGAATATAGGATGTTGCCATGGATCATCACGGACATTTGATAGTTGCAGCCATCCAACAACATAAAAATCCCGGATGTCATTGCCATATTGCCCCTGCCACTTTAATTGTATTTTTGTTAATAAAAGTATAACCCAACATCCCGCCACCCCCCCCCCCTCGTGTGTCGCCAGATAGAATATGACACTTATACCATGGACGTACCTAATTCCAGATAGTGCAGAGCTATAATAATCATAGCTTATCACCTCAACGACATTTTACAAGAGGTTGGAATTATTTTCAGGTATACGTTGACAGACAGATGGACACACACACACACACACACACACACATACAAACATGCACACACGGACACTTATGGAAGATGCCCATACACTTCAATACACATACATACTCCTTTCATATTAACCATACATCATTGTTTCATGTGGAAGAGGTAAATTGAGCCAAAGTCTCGATTTATGTTTGTATCCCCTCTTAAACCCCATCAATATTCTCATATTCTTTTGAGAATTGAAAGTGGAAAATGAATTTTCATGATCGGAAAACACATAAACTGATAAAAAGTATTAAATCTTAATACCTTCTTTTATTTTGTTCAAGATCAGCATTTTGAAAAAGCATAAACATGTATAAAAGTGTAACATTGTATGTAAAACATCAAATAAACAAGTGTATTTTAAGAAAGGCAGATAAATGAGACATAAAACATCTAAACAAACATTTATTGTCTTTTTTTCATTGATACTTAATAAAAGATAAGGTAATATGGTTCTATTTCTGAACATTCATAAACTTTCCATGGAATGAAAACAAAAAGTTTTAAAAAAATATTATTTTCTGTTCATCTTCGCTGAAGAGTGGAGTGCTCTTCTCATATTCGCAATGCGACCGTTGTTTCCGCACCACGTCCACATTGCATTCTCTATGCATACGTAATACTTCCGCAATAATCGTTTAGCATCCTATTTTTGTCCGCAATACATGTGTTATACCTCCGCATTACTTTCGTTACATGTTCGCAATGTTTGCAATACATTCCACAATTTTACAAGCAATATCCCTCGTAAAATGGCATTCGCAAGGTGATTCGTTTTTATTCGTGATATTTCCGCTTTTAATCGTAATTTGTTCGCTGTACATCTTTTATGTATCCGCAATTTTATAGCGGATTTTTATTTTTTTTGCCAAATTTAATGCGGATGACAACGAATGACCGAAATTTGTATTCGCAATTCATGCGTAATTCAACTTTCCCCCAGTGGGAAGTTGGATGTTACAAGGTAAGGCTGATGAAACAAAAGTCATCATCTTTTCTTGTGGGAAAGTACGGAAGATTCTAATGTTTAGGTTTGATGATAACGTAGTAGAAGAGGTTGATGAATATGTGTATCTCGGTTACACCTTTAATTATAACAATACAATATATAGAGCAAAGAACAAATTAAGCAGCTGAACCGAGCAAAAAGGTTAATGTACAGTCTTTTGTCGAAAACATACCAATTTCATTTTCCTCTTGATATTCTCTTCGAGTTACTTGATCAGCTTGTTGTTTTTTTTTAACCAATTTTGCTTTATGGAAGTGAAGTACGGGGATTTGGTACAATAATTTAGCTTGGCAATAAAGACTCTTATTGCATGAATGTCAACTCCGTGTGCGCCAGATAAACTGCTGCTCTGTGTAATTGGGGTTTGATACTTGAAAAAAAAGACACATATGGCTCACACAGAGGGTTAATGGTATCTCCTGTGGGACAGCCGGTCGCTAAGATCCGTTGCATCGAGCAAGACTTCCACCACGAAATAACAGCACAATCAGCAGCACTATCATCTCCTGAGTAGCCCACTTAGGATGTTTTCATATATTGAGGTGCCTCATTGATGTATTTGTCATGGCCCCATATAGTTTCTCTTTGACATTTAGATCGTATCAGTTATTTCATAGCGAAATATGCCGAAATACATATAAATAAACAAGCAAAATGTGGGTTATATCTTTTTGGAGCAAAACCTTATTGACATAATTATAAAGATCATAAAAAACAAAGTGGGAGTGATCTTACCTTTCCTAGTAATCCTTTCTTCGTCCGATAGACATACAGTTCGCCCATTTGTAGCACGCGTCCTTGTGCTAAAATGTCCGATTCCCGGACGTTGCTCATGTTTCGTTGCATGGTATATCCAGATGTTGTCCCTACTTGTGAAGCTTGAACAGAAGAAAAGGTCCATGAAACCCTCTTTAATTTAGAACCGAACCAAATGAAGGCAGATTTAGATATAAACCTATTCGTGCTATCCTCATTGAAAGAGACGACATCGGGGTCGAAGGTATATTTAGATAAGAACCATTCCTGTTGTCGTCACCGATGGGTACGAAATTATAGTCTCTCCCACCCTCTCTCTCTCTCTTTCTCTCTCCATCTCTCTCTCTCTTTCCCTCTCTCTCTCTCTCTCCCACCCTCTCTCTCTCTCTCTCTCTCTCTCTCTCTGTCTTTCTCTCTCTCTCTCTCTCTCTATCTCTTTCTCTCTCTCTTTCTCTCTCTCTCTCTCTCTCTCTCTCTCCCTCTCTTTCCCTCATTCTCTCTCTCTCCCTCTCTCTCTCTCTCTCTCTCTCTCTCTCTCTCTCTCTCTCTCTCTCTCTTTATCATTCAGACAAGGGAAATCCCTGACCAGCTCCCATGGCTATTGCCTAATAGGTCTACATTTGGGATTTTTGGGGCCCCTCTTGCCTGTATCAATACATTGTACAATTGCTAATGCCATTGTCGCACGTAACAATGGCGTTTTGCTAGTTCTCATCATTTCATTTTACGTTATTTGTTCAAGTCGCGAATTTTATGACAAAAGGTGTGATTAGAGGAATGCATTTTGATGAAAGAAGGAACACACCTCGTGGCTGTTAAAAAAACATAACAAGTGTTATGGGATGAAAAGGGAAATCCCTGACGAGTCATTGCCCAATGTTTTTTTTTTGTTTTTTTTTGAGGGGGCTTTTCCATCCCGCTTGGCTGTCAAAATGCATTAACAAGTGTGACAATGTCCTTTGATAGGTTCTTATCATTTAATTTCAAAGAAATAAAACAAGTTTTTACATTGTACATGTAACTGGTAAACGGTACGGTACGTAGCTGTGCTGAATCTAATGGACGAAGATCACTAGGAGACTCGTAGTGACGAGATTGAAGTCCAGTATTTATTCGTCACGTTCGTTGCTAGAATATTACAAGTGAGCGACAACTCGGGTTCTCTGCTTCTCTGCTTCTAAACCGTATGAATACAAGTTGTTGACTACAGTTTTGTGTATTTTTGTTTTTGTTTTTGTCGGGCAAAGAGTAAAGCAAATGAATTAGTTATATATAATGCACGAGTTTGGCTTGTTTGACGTTGCAATGGTAATTGAAACTGCACGAATGAAAGTTTGTACATGTTAATATCAGCATGTCTTCACATTCAGGCATTGATATATAAGGTCGTCATGTTACCGAAATAATATACACTAAACCAAAAAGAGAAGTCCCCCTACCATTCGTCATGTATCTCAATAAGCATTTTCCCGAGCTTTACGATTCACTACGGTACTAGTGATAGCTAGACGAGGGATTGCATAAAGCAAAAGAAATGCATGGTATGTGTCTGCCAATTCGTCGTTTTGTTGATGTGAAGTCACACAATTCGTGATGACACAATGACCATTGTTTATCACATCTGTATATCCACTAGCAACTGCCATCACAGTTTCATTAATCATGTTAATAATGCATGATGCTTCTGGCGGAAACGAAGCTGCGGACTGGCATTTGTGATGTACAATAACGCCTCCCTTTTCTTACGTCATACCAAAAGGCCGTTTCGGATAACCATGATAACAGTGGGGTAAATTTGTCCCCGAGAATAGGGCGATTGTTTTCACCCTAATTCCGCTTTTTCGGAAGAGATGTATTGTTTGAATGTCATCCAAACCCATTGTATGGCTTATAAGCTTTCTGTAGATGAACATCTTCATATTTTTTTTCTAAGAATATCACCTTTAAGTGTGGTTGATGTTCTTCATATCCGTTTTAGCATCCTCTTTTTGTATTAGCCACTCCACCTATCTTCATCCACCTTCTCCGCCTTCGCTGTGTTTTCATCCTGATTCAGTTTCCTTCTCTTTCTCCTCCTCCTACTCGTCTCCTTCTCCTTCCCCGTCTCCATTGTCTCTGTCTCCTTCTCTTTCACTATCTTCATCCTCCTTTCCTGCCTCCCCTTTCATCTCCTCCTTCGGCGTCTCCTTCTGCATCATTCTCTATCCCACAATCACTTCACGAGAAGACTAACCAGTCATCAAAAGTAACTTTCAGAAACGAGTCGATCTGCACATCAGTTAGTGGGAGGATGTGGGTTTGCGAGTGTGGGTAGGAATTCGTGACGTGGAAAACATGTTTCTTCAACCTCGCAGTACAATACAAATGAGTTCTCTAATATCATTCAATACATTTGAGAAGTAATGTCAAAAAGTTACAACTCGAATCAAGCTTTAATTGTTACTTTTGGACAAATTTGGACCTCAATATATGTGTGTATCAGATTTACTTAATTCAGAACACAACAATGACCATTGTGAAACACACCACTTTTTGAGTGAGCAACTACGTCACTGAAGAATGTGTACTACCCGCCACTTTGGAGTGTCCAGTGACATTTGTCACTTAGCTAGATTTCTTATGACCATTCGTTGATTTGGCAGAGGGACCCACGTTTTTTATTCTACCAAATGACCAAATGTACAATCATAACAAATGCACTACATGGATACATGTCAATGAAAAGAGGAATAGCACAATGATTATCTCACTGTTTACATAGATACTAGACACATCAGACAAGCAGACTGGGGAAAAAATGACATTTAATATTTCAAAATGCGTTTCTTTTCAGAAGTCCTTATACATGTAAAGCCCCTTGAAATCGCCACAAATGCAAACTGACCTAGCCTAATTTCCAGACTGTTACACATTTTAGAGTCTAGTACTCTAAGACTAATCATTTTATCGTTCTCTTCATTTCTACGAACATCGTAGAAGCCAGAGGAGAAATTGAGAATGATTAGTCTACTACAGTCAGACCCCCTTGGTGAATAGCTTGGTTTACAAATGCCAAACAGAAGAACTCAAGAATGATTAGTCTACTGCAGCCAGACCCCCTTTGGTGATTTGTTTGATTTCGAAATGCCCAAGAGCCTGATATCCAGGCTAGCACTGTCCCAGCTCTCCTATTTTGACTAGGCATGCTCAAGCATTGCACTGTGCACATGACTCCTTTGTGTGACTAACAAAAGCTGCTCTATGGGATTTGCGTGTATGTCTTGTGAATAAAAGGCATTCAAGAGAAAGTCCACTCTAAAGTTGGGTTGGTTTTGATTATACTGTAGCAGAAAATTAAGGCAACATATCAGTCAAAGGATAAGGAAGTCTGAATTTTGTTTCAATTTTGGGATGTCACATGCAAGTTGCTCTCCCATATTTGTTGTGCTGTATGATTCCATAACTTGCCCATTTTTTTTTTTTTTTTTGCTTTTTTAAAAAGGAATAAATCTTTTCAATAGAGGTGTGTGTGTGTGTGTGTGTGAGTGTGTGTGTGTGTGGTATATCATACTTTATTGTGTTTATTGAATCAATAGAAATATTACATTTATGGATTTGTGGATTTGTGGATTTGTGGTATATCATACTTTATTGTGTTTATTGAATCAATAGAAATATTACGTTTATGGATTTGTAATTCTGTTATAAAGTGAAATTGTTTATTTCATTATGTGAATGAAATCAAATAAAGAATATGAAAAAAAAAAAGTGTGTGTGTGAAAGTGTGTGTGTGTGTGTGAAAGTGTGTGTAAAAACATGTATCTAATGATATATCAAATGCATAGGTAAAACGGTACAGTATATATCCTTTTGCGAAAATGGTAAATTTAAAACATTCATAGTACACAAATTAAAGCAAGGTATCGCGCAAGTGACATAACAAAATCAAGAATTTGAAAATTCATAGCTTTGTATCCCTCAACAAATTTTTGTCAAACCTTCACTAATTTCTTTCTGTCATGTTTATGCTTTTATTAAAATCAACTTAACTTTGAGATGGACTTTCCCCCTAATGGATCACACAAAGACTTAACAAAGCCAGAGCATGTTAACATCAAAATACATGTATAATACCAGATACAGTTTAAGGAGCATTTCAACTACATTCAGGCCATTAGTCTTGTCTTCAGGCTGGGCAATATCTGGGCACACTGTATGTGTACTGTATACATAATGACATGGACTATGCACTGCTGTCACATCAAAGTCTGCAGAAAGAGACTATTACACTGTATCACTTCACTGAACAGGGCCATATTGTATATAGGTTTCAATTATTGTAACTTACCATCAATGGTAACTACCACAGCAACAACCAATGAGCTTTCATTATTGCACCTGTTGACATGATACTTACCATTCATGGTTAGTTATAATAATTGAAAACCTATATGCAACATGACCCCGGTGAAATACATCTGCATTGCTAAGACAGGGTAGCCCTTTGTAGATTCAGAAATTGAAAATGTGTAATTACAATGTTTTAAATATCATGTGTAAATGAATGGAAAAAAAAAACTGTTTTAAGAACTTCCTACATATTATTGAAATTGGAAACTGACATTCAGCAAAATCAAATTGATCTTTCGATTTCAAGTTGGTTTTGAACGACTCGTCCTAGAAACCCAAACTGCAATCAGCACACATCGCACTACTCCACTCCGAACTGAACTGTCTGGAAAAGAGGTCAGTTCAGGGAGTGTAGGCAGTAATGCCAGCAGTATGTGCAATGCGAGCCCCACACCACTGGCCGCTGCAATACAGTATATGAAGGCAGATTGTGGTCGCTACAACACAGTATATGAAAGCAGATTGTGACCGCTGCAATACAGTATATGAAGGCAAGATTGTAGTCACTATGAAGCGGAATGTTTCAAAACCAAACACGGATAGATTTCCACTTTTCCTGAAAATGTTCGTGAAGCTATGACTGTGAGATTCCACACATGTTATCGATAGGTTTTACAGCTGATGCATCCCAAGTTTCATGGCTTTTGTTAAAGAGATACCCTGTATTTAAATTGCTTTTAGTAACAATACTGGTGCCTCATGCGTAAGACTTTCTTTTGATTGGTCATGTTTTCCTCAAATTGTCATTCATTTACATGTCTGGTGAGTCTCGTCTGACAGAACTCCACCTCATCATGGGCTTACTGTACCTTGCAATAGATTCAATTTGACACAAAAAAACTAGCACTGCCATTACTTTGCCTTAAAATACAGAGATTGGAAAGGTTATTTCATAACTACTTCCAGTACTACTGAATACCGTATTCACTTGACATCATGAAACTAGTTAGCCTGACCTCCAGGCTGTTGGGTATTTTTTAAGCCAGTCTTTTCACTGAACAGTCTGGCTACACCAGACGAATCATTCTCAATTTCTTCCCCCGACATGGTGGAATGAGAAGAGAAGAGAATGAGACAGTGACTACTCTTTGAGTACTAGACTTTACTTTTCAATTTGGATCAGAAATGTTCAAGAGCCTGAAAGCGAGGCTAGAAACTAGCAAACCAATAAATACGGGTAGGTGCCTGTTCACAAGGTGTACACAGTTTTTAACTTACAAACATTGAATATGAATGGTAGGTACACTGGTCATAATGTGAAAGTTCATAAAAAAATAGCTGATAATATAGTACAAGATCATTCCACATTGAAGGAGCTTAATACCGCTTCATGTGTCAATAGGTGCGTTTATCAACTTTCTATATTTAGAAACAGCGTTTCTACAAGTGTATCTAAACACATATCGAGATGTGTTCAATACTTGATTCTGTCATGCCATTTTTATCAAGTCTCAGATACATATTAAGTCTGTCTCATACATGTTTCAAAATGCACATTTTTCTGCATTTCTAAATGGCGGGGCTAATCACGTCTAAAAACGTGAACATTGCGTTGATCAACTGCAAACAATAGCCTAGATCACATTTGATTATAGGCTAGAACAGATTTCATAAACGCACCCATTCTTCTAGCAGAGAAAGGATCACAGACTGAAATAACAAGAGAAGTAAGTTTTCCCATACATGAAAAGAAGGTTTCAACTACATGAGTGTGATTATGAAGACTTGCAATATCCATGGCGATATAAAACTTTACAGTCTGCTTTTCACAATGTTCCAGAAAGCAGTTCGGACCAACTCACTTCTCATGGCAATAGGGGATGGTGCACCAAATTGCAAAATGTTGGGCCATTATCCACACAAGGATATGAAACATGTTGTCTCCAATTAGGATGATGTTCAAACCCAATATTCACCAGAACTGTGGTAAATTCTGCAGAGCAAGATGCGGCTTGCAACCTCCCAACAAAGGGACCTCCTACGGACTTCCCATGATGCTCTATAGAAAGACCCTCCCACCACAGTTGACACCTTGGCTGACTTGAACTGACCAGAGGATCTCTTGTCACCATGGCAACATACATTCTCAGAATATCAGCATCTAGGAGACACACCTTGAGCTTGTTCATCTAAAAGACTTGGTTTCAAAACCTGGAAAGACAGATTAAAATGAGATATGAGTTGTCCTGCAGAAGTCTTTGAGTTACCATGGAAAATATAGAACAGGCCCATCACAATGAATACATGATCCAACCAGTCATGATTATAAAAAGCTCACATACTTCATCTTAAGGTTAAGAATGAGAGAATAAATCTTGTGATACATTAAATCAAATTCAAATTGGTTCTCTTCTAAATAGAAGTATAAATGTGTGTTCCTAATTTATGTGGAAATAATTATGAAGAGAAGGAACTTGCAATATAAAAATTCCTTCGATTGAAATACTAACTAAATAAACTGTGCAAAGTGGACTGGTAAGCCTCCACTCTCCTGCGCAGACATTGAAGTATTGCCAAAATCCTTAATAAAACTGAAATGTCCGGGAGAAAATCATTTCTCTATTTCACTATTTACCTTGATCTATGCCCATGATTTAAATTTAATTCCACTTGGCTTTCAACATATCTTGGCCAAAAAGAAGAACACGATAGTGCCAATAGAGAGTATGGAATTGGACAAGGATTACATGAGAACGTCAGTATTACAGAACAAGCACTGAGTGAGAGGTCATCCTACCGTCTTGGCTCTGTCATCTGTTGATGGGCCTCCATCTGACTAGGTGTATACTGTGGTCTGGCATACTGGTAGCAAAGACTAGTCCCCTCTCATGCTGGGGCATCAGCCCTGACAGCCAACTCACACAACCTGCAGGAGACAAACACTTAGTTAGTTAGCAACACCCCTAACCTTACCCTTACCCTACCTTAACCTACCCCTAACCTACCCTTGACTTTGTGTTGCTTTGTGGCATCAGCCCTGACCACTAGCTCACACAAACTGCAGGAGACAAAACCTTAGTTAGCAGGGGGGCATTACAATTAGCCAGACCTTACCTCAACCCTTCCCCTATCCCCTAACCGTACCCCTAATTCTACCCTTCCCCTAACCCTATCCTAACCTACCCTTAACCCTATATAGCCCGGGCTATTTTGAAATCGCATAGCCCGGGGGGGGCAAAAACAGCCCCCCCCTAAGATCTCGACCGTTGATCGCGCGATCGTGACGAAAATTGGCACGTACGTCACCGATGACGTAATCTCCACAATTCAATTGTTAATTGCACCGAAATTATTCAAATTTGTTTTAAATTAATTAATTATGCTAATTAAATGCATAAAATCATATATTTGGTTGTAAATCTTTAAATCTAGCCCCAAAACTGCTAAATTTCAGTCCAGACACTCTTCTTAGGATTATTATCATATAAGGATTTTAAAAAATTGCAATATCAAAGTTTTTCTTATGTATTTTATTGTTTTCTTGAATTTCTTATGTATTTCTTTGTTTTTTCAACTTTATGTTTTTCATTGTTTTTTCGATGGAAATCATTGGCAACACTATTTCAGTCATAATTAACATGAAATTTATTGTTTTTCATCAGTAAAACTAAAAATAATGATACATTTATGAATTTTGGTTAGATACAGAATTTGCA
The DNA here is from genome assembly GCA_963669155.1 of Arbacia lixula. Taxonomy (NCBI): domain Eukaryota; kingdom Metazoa; phylum Echinodermata; class Echinoidea; order Arbacioida; family Arbaciidae; genus Arbacia; species Arbacia lixula. The sequence continues at coordinate 13,373,782 of OZ022594.1, forward strand.
TTAGATTTGTACATGAAATCACGTTTTTGAGCAATTTTTGGTCTGACATGCACGTACAAAATGTTACGTAACTTCGGAACCGCGTACCCCCGCGACGCAAATTTGGTCTTAAAAGTTGCGTGAGATTTGAAGGAAAAAAGTCATGAAACGTCGCGGCGCCATCTTTTCGCGTTACAAATTTATTGCGAAAAAAGTCGAGGGGGGGGCTGTTTTTGCCCCCCCCCGGGCTAGATAGGGTTAACCTTCAACGTACTCCTGACTCTGTTTCATCATGTTGCATCAGCCCTGTCAGCTAGCTCACACAACATGCAGGAGAAAACACCTAAGTTAACAGGAGAGCATTATAATTAGCCAGACCCTACCTCACCCCTACCCCTAACCCTACCCCTAATCCTACCCTTCCCCTAACTTACCCCTAGCCTACCCATAACCATCAAACTACCCCTGACCCTGTTTCACCTTGTGGCATCAGCCCTGACAGCCAGCTCACACAACATGCAGGAGACAAAAGTCAATTCATCATCATGGGGGTAATGGCCTACCCTACCTTACCCCTACCCCTAAGTAAGCCAGGGGGGCAATACCTCACCCCTAACCCTGTCTCATGCTCTGGGTATCAGCCCAGACAGTCGACTCTCACATCCTACTGCAAAGCACAGCAAATCTTTTAATTTATCTTTGTCTTTAATCCTGTGCATGTCAGATCAACTGCTGCTCTATGGGAATTGTGTGCACTACTTGTGAAAAAGTCACATTGAGCAATATGCAGTTAATCCTATCCCATCCCACAGCCTAACCTTAGGTGAGTTTTGATTTTCAGCAAATTCATTTTATGGTGCTAATGATAGAAATCAAACACATTAATGGATCCATATGCTGTTACATACAGAACTGGATGGATATACAGGGAGATTCATACATAGGTTTTGTAAGTAGGATTAATTGGGTATCTTTGGAAAGGTTTATAGCAGTATATCACATTTACTTTCATTTCCCTGTCAAAAATGAAGAAGATATTATTAAATTCAAGTATGGAAGAAGATAGTTAATGCAACAAGTTGTAGGCTCAGTTGTCTAACGCCACACCACACGTACAGTCGTCCACAAACCCACTTAGTACTACATATTAACAAGCATATTTTCCCCTTTTATCCCTTCCTCTGCCAGATGAAATGCTGCTCTATGGGATTCATGTACATTATTGGTGACAAAATCCATACCTGGCACAAAGAGAGTTAATCAAGAATGCCTCAAAGAGTTAAAGTCATATTAAACTGGAATTAGAATATTATGTAGTCAAGGGATGATATCTTTGTATGCAATTCAGAATAAAGAATATCAATTATGTGGAATTTCCTGCGGGTCCTGCCTGGGTGTACCTGCCACAAAGTTGGATCCCCTTTTGGACCTCCTATAGGTGGGCAGTTTCCATGACGACATGACTGACTGGGTCTGAGAGTAGATGATGTGGAGCTTCTGGGGGTCCAGGCAGAGGGTGAAGACTGGACCAGTGGAGACCAGGAAGGAGGAGCCCAGCTGGTACGTAGGGGCCAGCTCAGGGGGGCTGATCAACCTAGCACGGGGTGCAAGAGGATAGAAGTTAAAGGAATAGTTCACCCTGATATTAAGTTGGATCCAATAAAAGCAGACACATAACAGATATATAATAGTGAAGGTTGGATGAAAATCTGTCAAAGCATAAGTTATGATCTTTAAAGTTTCTATTTTTTTACGTCACGTGCGAGGAGCTCTCCCATATGTTGTGTACAATTTTCTTTTAAAAATGTTCATTTTCTCAAAGAGATATGCATTATTTACCTGTGCATTTGACACATTATAGGAAACACATATATCTCCATGAAAAATATCGATCCTGTTATCAATAACAAAAACAGAGCAATTTATGGAATCACTCAACACACAGGGAGAGCACCTCGCACGTGACGTCACAAAATTGAAAATTCAAAAGATCATAACTTTTTCATTCTTTGACCGATTTTCGTCAAAATTTCACTGATACGTTTCTTTCACATTTCTGCTTTTATTGAAACACACTTAACATCATGACGGACTCTCCGTTTAACAGCATTCAAATATCATGAAAACATACTTAAATTCTATTCAGGTGTTGTGATGATTGACTATAACGATCATATTATTCCACAACTCCCTGTCTCTAGCCTTCTCTACAAGTTGTACTCCTCAATCCTATACTCCTCTCTCTCTTCTATTTCATCAAGAAATCCATCCAAAGTACACTTCCTCTTCCACTACTCCTCTTCCCTTGGATCTTCCTGCCATTGACAAGTTCTCAAGTCCTACTTAACGTATTACAAATAAAGTTAAAGGGGTCCACCGGGCATTACAAATCCAATGCTTTCTTTGATTTGGTGCTAGAATTGAAAATCCATCATACTGTTGTGAGGTCTGATATGTTTCTGTAATTTGAAAACAATGCAATTAATTAATACAGCACGCGGAACATCCCCTATCTCGATGTTCGTGCGTGCGACTTTGTTTGCATGTCTGCTAGATCATTACATGTACATTATTATTGTACCTAAGCAATTTATAGCACAGTGGAAACGATAGTAAGCGGAGTGCACGCAAACAATTTTTGAGATTTTTCTTGCTGGCTGTGAAATATCGCAATTGCGATCGAAAAGAGTATCAATAGGTGGTAGCGTAATCGGAACTGTGCTGACAGAACTTTGAAACTTGAAACCTGAATCTCTAGCATTGTAGAAATAAACTGATTTGTATATTCATTCGAGATATATTTTTGATGTAAGAGAGCTAAATCTCTGCCCGATGGTACCCTTTAAAATAAGCTGAGGGCAGTATGTTTGTTGGACTGGGTATACCTGGTTTCACGTTTGTGAGTAGGAAACTTGGGAACCGTGTATACCTTGTCTCCAAAGTGAGCAGGGACAAGCTATATGGGACAAGCTACGAGCAGCCACAGCTTAGAGGGATTGATTAACTGTGGAAGGAGCTTTAAGTTAATCCATTTACAACAGGAACCAGGCAACCCAGTTCCCAAGTTTCCCATGCAGAAATGGGAATCAGAGAGGCACTGTCCTAAGCTTGCTGTAACTCTCTTTAAAGTTCTCTTATAGTAGTTTAATAGCTGAGCTACTGTTCCAAATAACATTTGTGGAAATAACTGCAGTGGACACACAATGGCTTTGTCACGGGCACCACACGCACCAGTAAGCAAGCAGTACCATGGATATTCACCCTTTGTTAATCAATAGAGGATGCAAGCCACAACAGCAGCAGAATGTGCCAAAATGAATCATGTTTGAGGCTGCGTAAGGAGTAATGAGCGAGGCAAAGAAATATTATTAGATGATGATAATGATGACGATGACACTAGTTGGGGCCTAGGTACTAGGCTGTCAGGTGCATGGACACAACCCAGTCTGGTAACACAGACTACACCCTGATGACGTCATACCTCCTCTGGCTTTAGAGGAGGAGCAAGGATGGGATTGGTGCATCTGTGTTACCAGACATAGTTGTTAACAGACTGGGCTGTGTCCATGCACCTCACAGCCTAGTACCTAGGCTACACTAGTTGCTGATAAAACGATAAGAATTTTTACCTCACAAGTTCCAGGGTGGCAAAGTCCCACAGCATGATACCAATGTCTGAAGAGCAGGCCACTGTCTTCCCGTTGAATTGGAGTCTGGGAAGTAAAAGCTGCCCTCTCGAGTCCTGACTAGGATAGGTGAGCGTTGCAATACACTCTACCTCGGCAGACAGAGAGATAGGCCACACCTAGTGATTGCAGTGAGCAAGAAACATATAAAGTCTTTGGGGTGACATTCCAGGCCTGATGATATGGAACAAACACACTGAACCATGCAGGGCATTCTTCGTGAGAAATTCAAATTCCGCAGGGGCATATTCGCTATTATGAGGGCTCTCTTTCTTTCATCGGGGGCTCCAACGCACTGAGCCCCAGGGAATTTCATCCACCACTGAACACATTTGCAGGCTAGCTTTTCTCCACTCAGATCCCAAGCAGCACAAATCCTGCATCATCTGCTGTGCAGACAATTGGTAATAAGCAATGAATAAATCTTCAATTCCTTGTAGTGCGCAATAAGGCCAGACTCTTTTGGTTTGGGCAGTTTCACAGCACGCCTAAAAATCTAATCGTGAGCAACAGGTTGAAACATACCTTGATGCCTGTCTTGTCCATGCTGAGTATAACGTGGTCCCCACTCCGAACCTTTTTGCAATCAACAAGACTAATCTCCATCAGGATCTGTAAAAGAAAATTAAGCAATCATAAGTAGCTGACACAACTTATTAATCACTATAAAATGACTCCTTTAAGGGAAAGTCCACCCCGTAGTTAAGTTGGTTTCAATAAAATCAGAAACATAAATGAAAAAATTAGTGCAGGTTAAGAAATAATAGATTAGTTTTGATCTTTTAAATTTTTTATTTTGTGACGTCACATGCGAGGTTGCTCTCCCATATGTGTTGTGCTATATAATTTGATAAATATCTCTTTTTCTGTTTTTGATGAAGGAATAATGTTTGTCATAGAGGTATGTGTGTTTAAACATGTTCACATTTTTCATACCATGTAGGCTACATAAAAGCCTAGTACATTCATGTGGGGTTTTTTTATAGTTTTTACAACTGAGTAAGTTCATAAAACACATGATGTGACTGAACATCAAAAGTGAAACATTCTTTACTTGGATAACTTTGTGTCAACAACATTTAAAAACATGTATGAGATTCCACTGCTACATTATTTTTATTCACTCCAAACCCAGATCTGTGAATATAGGAGCTAACTCAGTTTGTAAAGTCAAGCATACACACCCCTGATCAGTCACAATAGATGCAAAACAATAACATAGATTAACCCTTAAACGTGTGAGAAGCATCACACCTTGACACCATCACTGCTTGTTTGAAATTCATGATTTGCTCAAACTTTTAATCAGGCAAGTTTTAGGAGGAAAAACCTTAGGCTTTTCTATCTACCATTCATGGCCCCCCAAAAACTGAATTTGCTGCCTTCCAACATCCTCTGATGTAAACATTTAGACAGAGGCAGACTAAAATAGTTCAACACCAGTATGAGACGGAGTATTTAGACTGTCCAGCTTTCCTGACCTGTATGACCCAATCAGCATGTCCAGCCAAGGTAGTGATGAGATGACCATGGCTCAAACTCCACAGCTTCACAGTCTCGTCCGCAGACCCACTCACTAGCAGGTCCAGTTTATCGCTGTAGTCTATGCTGAAGACTGGTGAAGCAATACAAAGGATATCTCCACTAATACGATTTTGGATGGTTGCAGAAACGAGGTTAGAAATATTGAGCCTCAATACATCTATAGTACCACCCGGGGGGTTCACCAAGCTGTTAATAAGCTACAGTAAGAATGACTTTATGCACGACTGGTGACCCTTTTTTGTGCTAAATCAGATTTGTTCCAGTGTTAACATAGTGGGAGTTAATTCACGACAATCCTAATCAAATTGAACAAATCATGAACTCTGCATTCAGATGCTTGTCAGCAACAAGAATCTTGATTTACAAAGATCAAATTTTAACTTCAGCTGATGGGAATCAAAATCATTGAGAATCTAGTTTAGCACAAGAACAGGTGAACAGTTGTGCATGAAGTCCTTCTTAGCTCATGAACAGCTTGGTGAACCACCTCCCCCCCCCCCCCCCCCACAACGATATTGTCAAACAAAAATTGGGGGGTGGGGCTGGACAGGTTTGTTTTTCTTGTTTTATTGTAGAATGAATATTATCCTGTTTTTTAAATATGTGCAGGCGGATTTTTTTTTCTGTTCAGGTACTAAGCAGCACGACTCCCATACTATCTGCTGTTTGGACTATAGATGACAGGCTATGAATGAACTTCAGATAACTAATAGGATACAATTACGCCACATCCTTTTGGTTAATGCAGTTTCATGGCAAATTTTGACATCCTAACTAGAACAGGGTTTATAAAGCCAGAAAATCTAACCATTGTCAAAGTGTTACATTTTCAAACAAATCACTCTTATTGTTGGATAAATATCAATGTGCAATTTTAGAGCTGTGCATGTCAGAGGAACTGTGTCAAGCTCACCTGCACCTGAATGACCTGAGAACTGCTGTAACCTTTGACCCGTCTCAATGTCCCAGCATGCCACAGTGTTGTCGAAGGAGGCAGTGATGACCTTGAGGTGATCAAACTTGATGTCAGCCACTGTATGAGTCTGGAGCACCTTCAGGCATTTCCCTGTCGCTACGTCCCAGATCCGCACTGACAGGTCATCAGAACCTGCACACACCAGGGGAAAATGGGTTCAAAAAAATACTTTCATCCTTAGATTATGATTATGATTTTATAGACAAATATAATTCTAGCAAGCAAAATGGCAACCTACCGGGTAAGCATCCCCCGTCCCTCACCCAACAATTAAGATTGAAATATGGTTTCTGACACCCATGTATCCTCTTATGAAGCATTTAGATGTTCAAATTTGAGAATACTTAAAACATCCCCTCAGGCTTTTGAGCTCCAACAGACTTAAATGTTAAAATAAAACATTTTCAATGGTTTAATATTCATTTGCTCTTCACATATAAGAGTTAATTTATACCAAACCTGAGGCCACTTTGCTATCAGAGTAGTGGAGTGAGTATACCCTTACTTTCTTCCCATAGAGCATGGTGGCATCAAAAGCTGACCTGCTTTGTGCTTTTGATCTACCAAAGACTCAAAATAGAACATTTTCACTGGTTTAAGCTGTTCTTTATTGAGCCGCTTTTTCCACTCAGATACGATAAGCACAGCGATTCCCGTGTAATCTGCCGTACAGACAATAGAAGACAGGCTACAAATAAACATCAAATTCCTTATAGGGCGCAATCAAACCACACTCCTTTGGTCAAATTTGGATATCATATCTGGACTGGTCTGGTGGTCAGGGTTCACAAAACCAGAAAATCTAACTGTCAGCAACGAGTTCAGATTTACAAATAAGAGTTCAATCATCCAACCTGAGGCTACTTTGCCATCACGGTAGTGGAGTGAGTACACCCTTGCCGTGTGTCCATGGAGAGTGGTGCTGTCGAAGGCCGACCCGTCATGTAGCTTCTTCAGCCTTCGCAGGGCTTCTTGGTAGACGCTCTTCCAGTGCAGGCCGTTCTTGGCACTCTTGCCCATCAGGTCGTCATCCGTCTCCTCCGGGACTTGAATACCCAGTACCCTGTGAAAAAAGGGGGAAAGGGGGGGGAATCACATTTATGTAACTGAATACTTTCATGTACAGACTCTTGCCCATCAGGTCTTCATCCGTCTTCTCCGGGAATTGAATACCCAGTACCCTGTGGGAAAAGAAGGTCAAAGAATGTAATACCCAGTACCATGTTTCATCAGACAGGGAGAAAGGAAAAAGTGAATTGCACATGAGAATTATGTACTGTATAAGCCAATATTTTTGTGTACAGAAATGTTCGCGGATGATGGTATCACAGACTATACCGTGAGTTGTTCTTGTTGTTATTGACACTCTGGCAACTTCCACACATTGAGCAATTACACTTCATGCCCAATACTTACCTATACATGCATTTAGCAAGACTGCTACATCCACTGTTTTTTAGCCTTTCACTTAAAAAATGTGAGACCAGTTTTCGTAGCATAAAGCAAGATAATTTGGGGCTACCCAGCCAATGCGTGTGTATCATACATGCATACATTATTGAAAAACAAAGGGTGAATATCAATCGTAACAAGATTTTGCATTGTTTCTAACCCATGCAACCAGTGCTAACTTGTTCACTGTAATTCATTGTATATACTCCAGCTCAAAAGAATTGGCATAGGGAAAGGGAAAGGGAAGAAAGGGAAGGAGCCGCAGTTTTAAACCGCAGTATATTTTGTCCATTTCAGAATGAAACATGATGCTTTTAAGGCTAAAGCATCATGTTTCATGCTGAACTGGACAAAATATACCCTTTCTTCCCTTTCCCTTTCCCTAAGCCAATTCCTTTGAGCTGGAGTGTAGGTAGAGTAGCTAAGCACAGTATGGTCACCACTACCAAGTCGCGCGGCCAGCACAGCTTGATATTTCATTGTCGACAATTTCCCTGAGGCAATGCAGATTTTGGCCTGTATGCTGCAACTGATAAGTGAGGCACCATATTGTGGATCCACCAAATTCCAAAAGAATAATCCAACAGTTCTTTTGAGGACTATCGCAAGGTGTAAGTACATGTGCTATGTGTATTATATTCCACATACTAAGAATGTTGCTATATGATTGGTCAAGAGTTGATCACGTGATGAGGCGTAGTTTTTCCTATCAGATCACCTGAGAATAAAAGTTTGTTACACTCTAGGTGATAGTACTTTTTGGTTTCGCTGATCTCTTCACTCCTCACAGTCCTAATGCGTGATTAATATTTTGAGTACGCGCGAAATAAAAGTGCGTTACACTGGGACTATCAGCTCCCACTAACGCGTCCAAATGCGTGGCAGCGGCTCGGGGTTAGGTAAAGAAGTAAACATTACTTTTGTACGTCAAATTGTCATTTTTGGTATAGATAGTTGGTTTCAGATGTGGAATATAAATCAAATAATCAACTTTTGGTTTCCTCAGCTGCGCTTCGGAAAGATAGCTACATCCAGATCGCCTCGGAAGTGATAGTTCATCCCATCACCTTCACCAACGTTGATTGTTTGTTTACTATCGCATGGTGTAAGTACATTTTCTATGTGTACATGAGACATTGTAACTGTACGTACCGGCATGCCTGCTGCCAGGTCTCAGTGCATTCTGTCACCATCTTATTCCAATGCTGGCTGACACAACAGCTTCGTCCCAGTGTCTCAGGGTCCAACCACGTCAGCAGATAGTTGGCCAACTCCTTGGGAAGCAGTCTTAAGAAGTCTCTCTTCAATAGCCCCTCCAGCTTGGTGGACAAATGTCTCAGCTGCACGTCTTGCGATGAGGCAATCAAACAATCGAGGGCAGCACATCGCTGGCTGTCGCTCAACTCCTCCACAAATGTTCGCTCCATTTGTGACAGCCATTTGGCAAACTCTGGTCCATCCATTTTGTTCACTTGCACTGGAAAATTAACTGCTCTCAGAGAGGTCCATACTTTATTAGCACCAACAGAATGCAATTGACACCAGGTTCTGGGAATCTTGTCTTGTTACATCGCAGATTAAAACACTTTGGAGCATTCCAAATATCCCATGTAACGCACAATATCGGTGGCAGCAGTACCTATAATGGATGAAATTAAGAAAAAAAAACAAAGATGAACAATAAACTACTGTATTACTCCGTTAAGGCTCACATACATGTATTGATTTCCAAGCCAAAAAGATACATGTGTCTGTATCAGAGCGGGAAGCATGAAAATCATGCAGTACTAGAAAAACTGTAATTTCCCGCAAGACATTTATTTTCGTGCAACATAGGGCAAGCACAAATTCAATATCCTTGCGAACTCAAATGCAACCTGCTTCCCTTCGCAATCTAGATCCACAAGTCTTCTACAATAAAATGTCAAAATTTCTTCTATTTCTACAATATACAGCGAGTAAGTAGGCCAATAGTACTACTACTTATTTAATGATAATTGACCCTAAGCCAAGGCCAAGGCCAAGACCAGCAAGGACACTACACAATCTAAAAATAGCATCTAGACTATTGTTTATTACAACACAACGTACACCATTGTTCAACATGACGCACTGTCCACTGAAGTGAAATTAAACTCAGCTGCCTCAGTCACTGAGTCAGAGCGGGTTTTACGTAGTGTCAAAAATATTGTGCAATACCCTGTTATTGTGAACACTTTTTGTGCATTCATTTTTAAAACGTAAACTAGGGTATATTCTGGCTTTGCATTCCGAGTACATCCTTATTTCACATATTTCACCGTCAGCCCTTTACCTAGTCAGGCTAGGGCCAGCTAACTTTGTTAAGCCTCAAGCAGTCCCGTGCTACATGTACATCGCATACACAGATATTATGGTATGGGACAACACAATGCGGAATAGTAGTGATGTTAACGTTTGCGGGTACGATGGTCTTATCCACTAGCTCAATAACGAAATGTAAAGATGGAAGCTATCCTTGTGAATTGAATTTCAAGGAAAACATGCTTTAACAAATTGAAATGAAAAATCAAGTAGGGGCTACATACCTGCTAATTTGTACAAACTTGATGCGCTTATTTTTAATCTCAGCAAAGATATTATTTGACAAGAATTGCGCTGTCTGAAGTTAGCCCGTGATTCTGCTTCTGATATAAAGTAGTTGGTAACTTCTCACTATTCACTTCCAGTCCCCCCCCCCCCACCCCACCCCACCCCCCCCCCCCCTCTCTCTCTCTCTCTCTCTCTCTCTCTCTCTCTCTCTCTCTCTCTCTCTCTCTCTCTCTCTCTCTCTCTCTCTCTCTCTCTCTCCCTCTGTCTCTCTCTTCCTCACTCTCACTCTCTCTTTCTGCCCCTCTCTATCTCTGCACATGTACGCCCCCCCCCCCCCCTCTCTCTCTCTCTTTCTCTCTCTCTGTCTCCCACTTCCCTCTCTGCCTCCCTCCCTCTCTCTCTATTCAACGCTCACTCTTCCCTTTACTTACGGAATGTTCCACATCCTCTCTTCACGTCTCTCTATGTTAACCTCAATATAACCTTCATATATCTCCTTTCCTCCCCTCACATTAAAGGTCCCCTGCCATCAAAATGTATGTCGACTTACGTTGATGCAACATAACATGTACATAGCAAAATCACTAACTGTTCAATGGAAAGATGTGTCCTATATTTTAAAATGATTTTTCTTTATTTTTTCTCAGCAGTAATAAGCCCCGCCTCCAAAATATCCTCCAACTCAAGATTCCCCCTGTGACATCATCAAAGGTAGAAATTAGCAAGATAATAAGCAGTATTAATGCACAAACTAAACATTGTAATGACTACCTCCACCTGCCTACAAGATCATCACATGTCTTCACACAATACCATCTAACAAACTTTCATGTGGGAATAATCGTTTTCGTATGTCAGAAATGTGCTAGCTATGTGATGTTATTATAAACACTTGCAGGTAGTCATTGCAATGTTTAGTTTGTGCATAAATTATGTCTATTATCCTGCTAATTTCTACCTTTGATGATGTCACAGGGGGAATTTTGAGTTGGAGGATATTTTGGAGGCGGGGCTTATCAGTGCTGAGAAAAAATATAGAAATATTATTTTAAAATATAGGACACATATTTCCATTAAACAGTTAGTGATTTTGTCATATACATATTAAGTTGCATCAACAGAAGTCAACATATATTTTGATGACATGGACCCTTTAAATGCAAGATATAGGCCTATAAGGTGTCATACGATCCACATCGGCAAATATGAGGAAGAAATTGAATTATGATGTGCCATCTACATATGCATAAGTTTTACTTTAATTATACATTACCGTTGAACAATAAAAATAAATGTTATTCAAAATTAAGAATATAATATTTCATATTTTCCTTAGATGTGATGGTCGTCATAAACAAAAGTGTCGTATAATCAATTCTTGTGAGTTGATGGGGATGATATACAATGTACTTGGACTGGCTAAATACCATATAGATTACAATAATAAGCCCAAATCCTCTGGTTACTGCAGTTCCATGGCAAATGTTGACATCCTCACTGGACCAGGGTTCAGTAAGTCCAAAAATCTAACCGTGCGCAAAGGTTAAAAAGAAAGAGGACTCATTATGAAATGGTTGAGTGAATGATAGGCAGGCCTATGTCACTTCTTATTATTGTTCTTTGGACATTCAGTTTGGGTCAGGGATAGCCGGCAATTTTGTAAAGAGTGTCTTTTCGTCCACGTTTTGAATTTGTAGTTTGATTAGTTGAATAATATTTACCCGAGGCTTGCCTCGATCAGAGTTGCGAGAAACCAAACAAAAAAATAAAATGAATACTTTCATGTTCCATTATGAGTTATGACAAAGTAATGAAACGCAAAATTAAAATAAATATCCAGACTGGCGTTTCATGAGGACAGCATTTCACCTTTTTAATCATCAGCCATTAAATTTCAGGCAAAAAAATTGCCTTTTCCCTTACCTTGGAGGAGGAGAAATAGATTCAAGGCAGACTTCTCAAAATAAACAAAATTTAGGCTAACATAATAGGCCTATATTCTGGATTCAACATAAGTAAATAACATTACAAAGAAGATTCGTTACTGCCGTACATAATGGCATCAAAATTGATTTGACAATCTCAGTATACAATTATAGAGAACATTGGGAAAATAGAAAACACAAAATAATAACAGAAGCAGAACATGAATAGTGCATGACATAATAAGACTGAACATTTTAAATAAAATGCGTGATATATCACAGTTTTACAACACACTTTATTCTTTGAGCCCCTGATGACAAGGACAGTTTATCTAGGAAACTTGTAGCAGGGAGTTCATGTTTTGTTTTTCGCTTTTTCGTTCTTTCTTTCTTTTTTTTTTTTTTTTTTTTTTTTTTGGGGGGGGGGGGTATCTTACTTTATAGAAAAGCGTTCTATACAGGGAAGTATTGCACATTCAGGAATATAGTCGCTATGTCAGCATGATCATGTTGACTGTCCCAGGTTCAAGAAGTTCAGTCAATGAAGTTGTCGTGGTGCAATCAGTGGTTATGAACTGTAACTGAAGATCCCAGGTTCAAGCCCATCCATTACACTTATGATATTCAGCAAAAATACATTGCTGCTCTCCAATATGTTATTGGGTACCAGATAGGAATGGTAGTCGCTACCATAATGCTAAATAATCACTTGGCATTGGCCAGTGGACCGTATTATGAAAGTTGTCAACACTGACAAGTTGTCTTTCTCCGACAGTTACCAGAGAAACAGTCAGAGGCTAGTGCCTCTCAGCCAATCAAAAGAGGATTTCACTGTTGTCACACGTCCCAAGACTTTTTAGTCAGTGCTAACAACTTTCGTGAAACGCCCCCAGGTGTCAAAAAGACTCACAAGCATCCATTGACTGGGGTATATTTTAATATTGTAAAGCGCTTATATATAGAGATTATACTCTTTCGCGTCAGGTGCCGTATAAAAACTGCATATTATTATCATGAGTATTATTCTTCTCCACACCACGTGAATAGGTGCAAGAGGCCTTAACGATTACCTGCCCATTAATTCAATTCAATTTATTTTGAAATACATTGATTTCTTTCTTCATAATCATATTTTCCATACAAACAAAACAGAAATGTTCATATAATCACGTAGTGAAACACTTCACAAATATTTACAATGTGATATTTCAATTGCAGTAATATAAATGTATTTCAATCGAAAGTTTATAAACAAAGAGTATGATATGAGTCTGGGTAGCATTGGTATCAATAAAAGTAACACGTCCCAAGTCCCCAACATCTATTCAGCTCTGAGACGGAATGAAAAATCTACCGTGTGCCCCTGTTTGATATAGATGTCCGATGCAGGCACACTATAGGAGTGGTTATTTTTTTCATTCACCGTCCAATAAATACAGTATCATCAACTCTTTGTGTGCCAAATAAACTGCAACACTAGTATGTGAATCGTGAATAGAGTACTTGTGAATAAAGTCACATGAAGCACTCAAAGGGTTAACAATCTGCATTCTATCAGTATTTAATTCAGTGGCTTTTCCGGCCACGGTGGTTCTCCGAACTGGTATATTCAAAGCTTATTATCCACGCTGGCAATGTCTGATAGGACTTCTCCATCGCTCTGTTTCTCCTCCTTCTTCTTACACGGGGAGCATCTACAGCGCGCGCAACACTGCGAGCAGCACTTGGAACAAACTCCGATGCAGCAGAAGATGAAAGCGATGTAGGAGGTGAGAGCTTCCAGAGACCCGAACGCGACCAGGCAAGAACCCAGGATGAGCCGCTGATCCTGTTGAAAGGAGAAGCAATGAACAAGTCTACTGAGTTTTCCACGTAACGTCTTCAAAGCGGATCACTATGTATGTTACCACAATTAATGTACAGGGCCCCGTATCAACAAGAAGGAGATGGCGTTTGAAGGTTTAGCATTGTTATTCCGTGTTTCCTCAATAGTCCTTTATGATTAATATTGTTACCTGGTACTGGTATTGTGTTTACTTACATGTGGTTTATTTTACTCATAAACTAAATAGTTATTATATACTTGATGTTAAGAACACCCAAAAAAGGATTGAAAAAAAAAAAACAATTAGCCTATCACAAACGGTCATCGAGGTCATTGCTTTATATTGCGAGTATACAAGTTTACAATTATCATATTGTTACGATAGATCCACACAAGCTCTGCAATCAATACGTATTGCAAGATTATGATCCATTTCAATTGCAACTGCTTTATGATACGGATTTACACTTGATATAAATCTTGCAATCAATAAATCGATCGAAAAAAATATTAGATGAAGGATCAAAATACTGTATTTTAATATTACTTTAATTTGTATTTAGGCCTAAGTGATATTGTCGTGTATGTAAATACTGTCATACTTTGTTTATTTTATGATGAATGGAATGAAACAACTTTAATTCCATTTAATTCAAACGAAAATTGCAATGACCTTGTTTTCTGATTTGGTATATTTTTTTGTTTTTTAATGAATGACATGTTCTGTTTTTATATATTTTGTTGCTTTATGATAAATGAAATAAAACAATTTCAATTCAATTCAATCGAAATTTAAAGACATTTTGAATGAATTACCTCATTTGCTAGTATAACGTCGGTGTTTTCACACGTGCTATAGATGTATCTGACCGCTACACAGGAGGTGGTGCCCTGGCCATAGATGGCCCACAGCACGCCCATGGTGATGGGGTACGTCATCAGGAAGAAGGACACAAGAGACATGATCATGTAGCCTACAATCTGAAGAGGGGAGAGGGGGTAAATATTACGTAACTCTGACAAAGACTCGAATTTCAATAAGAATAAACAAATCAGAAAAACAAATTGATAAACGTTACAAAAATCAGACATATCATGAAGAAGCTGTGAGTCTAAACAAAAAATCCTTATCAATATCAATAAAAGAATTAATTCATCTCAGCTATTGAAATATTCACTCTTTGCAGACTGTTACTGATATCAATAGTCTCAGGTTTAAGATTGAAAATGAAATTGAGGGTGTTTTTCATTATCTTGAATTGTAATGAATTTTATATAAATCTGACCAAAAACCAATTATGTTGTTTTAAACGTTAAAATTGGTTCGTTTGAAGAGAATAAACAATATATAACTTCTGCGTTATAATTTGTTTGTGAAGGAAATTGCAATGAATAAATGGAGTCAAGGAAGAAGAGAACGAGACGTAAGCGGAGATATTCCATAAGAACGTAAAAATATGTTGTTGTTTTTTACTGGCAAACCCCACTCCCCCCCCCCCCCCCCCTTAGCCCCACCGATAGTACGGGGATAAGCTTGGGCCACTTTCTGTTTACATTTGCTCACCCCGCAATTGCAGGGCCAAGCCAAATAGTCCGGGGCTAAGAGCGCCAGTGTAAACAGAAACGAAAAATAGTACGGGGCTAAAGAAATGCGGTGCTCAGTTCGCAAGGCCGAGACGCCGTGACCAATCAGATGCCCGACTGGCGAGTAACTTTCATGCGGAGTGGTAAGAACACATATCTGCGAGACATACACTCATAAATATTCATAAGCTGTCGAGAAAGTCCGGGGCTAACGATTTCGAGTGGGAACATCGTGGATTTCTTTAGTCGGGTTTAAGAAATAGTACGGGGCTAAGAAATGCCAGTGAAAAAAAGCTTCAAAAATAGTCCGGGGCTAGGGATAGTACGGGCGTAATAACCCAATTGTTTGATAATGGACGTCTTTATATTTACTTACAAAATATCTTTTCATTTCAAACGCCAGGAGTCCAGCTGTGCCGCAAGTGAAAACCTTCAAAAAGGAACAAAACAAATAGGCTACAATTTTGAGGAAACTAAACAACACAACGAAATATATCGTAGTCATCAAAGTAACGGCTACACGACGGAGAACGGAAAGATGTGTATACAAGCATTATACAATGATTGACTATCAATCATAATATTGTTTGCGGGAATACATTCCTCAAGTTTTCAATTAGGTTATTTGTTATTTTTACAGTTATGATCTCATATTTTTTCCCCGTGGAACATTTTCATCACAAGTATGTCTTCAATTATTATCATACTGCAATTACTGCGATGCGAATTCTACAGTTTCATTATTGAAATCATAGTTATAC
>OZ022594.1:13395085-13432585 GCA_963669155.1 Arbacia lixula
TAACACAGCATAAGATAGTACTTCTAAAGATCATCTTGCATTTCCATATTTATCATTCAATGGAAACAAACACAATGAAGAATCAGATGATCTAGATCATGATTACAAAATAAAACCAGCAAGGATATTGCAATAAGTGTGATACATGCTTTAAGTAATGATAAACATGAATGCATAATGAATAAGAGAGCAATATATAATAATCATATCTTAATCATTGTATTCATAATGAAAACAGAAAGAAGCCTGAAAGCGGGCCGAGTTTAAAACCGATATGACTATGGACTTCATGTTCAGCTGAGGTGGAATATTTGTCTTTGCGCTTGGATCAAGATAATATGATAGGATTTGAATATAGACATGGGTCTGTCTACAGTAAAGGGATATTTTTTGGCACGACTGAATCATTTGAAATTATGACCATCTTGCACCACCAAAATACGACAGAGTGTTGCGTTAATTTCCTCCAAAATAAATTCACCTAAAATCCTGCTCTGAATAGTCATTATCATATATTTCTACACTAAGCCTGCACATATTTGCCACATCACAGTGGTAAAAGGACAGACGAGTGTATTTCAAACTTGTCTGTCCAATGTGTTGTGGCAAATTTGTACAGGGCAAATTTTCTGAAGCATACAAAACCTTGTTACCGGTAAGTGCAAAAGAATGCATTTTCTTTTATTATTATTGGCTGGTTTATTTAATAGACAAAAAAATAATTGGAATTTAAGAGATTTAGGCAAATGTTACAGTAAACACAATAGAAATGTCCCTATTACTGTAGACATGCCCATGTTTAACCCTTGACATGCCACAAGTGGATTATTTCACAAGCAATATACATAAATCACATAAAGCAGCATCGTGTCTGGCACACAAAAGGTTAAAAGAATAGGCAATTTCTTTCAAAAGTTCATGACCTTCGACCTGTGCCCTACAAAGATATGACCCCAAATCACATCTCCATATGGTGATTCAACTTTGTACCTGGTTTGATTAATATTGGTTCAGTGTACTTCGAGCTAAAAAGATCTGATCATGATATTGACCTTTGACCTCTGAGCAATTTATACCTCAAATCTCATCAATTTATCTCTATCATGGTAACCCATCATTCAACGTTTGGTTGATATTAGACTACTGAATTCGAAGTTATTGCCAAAAAACATGTTTTGGCTGTTTGGGGCAAACTCCATTGATCTTTCCTCTCTAAGTATTTTGGTTGAAATTTGATCATTGAATAATCTACCTTAGAGAAAGATCAAATGTTAGCAATTTGTAGCTATTTTTGACTGATTTCATTGACTTTGAACCTTTCAGAGAAACTATATTCATGTAGTGATTCATCTTTGTACCATGTTTGGTTTGAATTTGATCAATGAGTTTTATTCATTGTCTACAAGATATTTTTTTTTTAAATAAGAAAAGTTCTTTGACCTTTGACCTCCATTAGATTTGACACCAATTTAAGAAGGCTCTTTGGTTTCATGGCTCGCGTACAGCGTCTAAATTTGAAAGAAATCTGTTGAAAGGTTCTAAAGATTTTGCATAAACAGATCTTTGACGGACGGACAACCTGAAAATAAAGTTTAAAGAAATATTTGTGTGAAAAATTTACCAATATCAATGCTAAATCACCACAGGGTCAAAGTCAAAATCAGGTCACGATTTGAATAACATAGATATATAATTGACATATGACTGTATGCGATGTATAATTCATATGTATACCAGATTAAATAGAATGCACCATCCTTCTTACAGTATTTGCACATCAAATAAGCAATGCTATAATATATAAACATGCATATTTTTTATATTTTGGGGGGAGGGGGTAGGGGATTTGGGGTATATACTAAATACGATACTAAAGACAGCGTAGCCCTTTTTGCAGGTCAAAAAATACATTTTGGAGAAACCACAGAAAGCAGAAGAAAATACTGTGTAAGAGCTTCCCTCACAATAATACAAGTGGAAACTAACTTTAAGTAGAATTACACGTGTATAGCCATTGCTAGCTATTGAGGTGACTCCAGGTTCTTGGAGCCAATACGATTATGAATGTAGACCATGGTTGCTATGAAACAGTGCATTTCAAATGTAAACAAGAATTTATTTTCCCTTTTTATGAAAGGATTCATGAAGCTATGACTGTGATATTTCATACATGGTATTGTTGGGGTATACTGCTGGCTCTTGCTGAGTTTCATGGCTTTTGCAAATGGGCCCTGTCTTTAATCATCTCTACTTTCATCCTTTGACATTGCTTCCATGAGAGGTGCAGAATAAGAGCTTTTTTTAGAGAGATTTTGAATCATTCATTGAGGTAGAGGGGACATGTCA
This sequence comes from Arbacia lixula, assembly GCA_963669155.1. Taxonomy (NCBI): domain Eukaryota; kingdom Metazoa; phylum Echinodermata; class Echinoidea; order Arbacioida; family Arbaciidae; genus Arbacia; species Arbacia lixula. The sequence continues at coordinate 13,397,432 of OZ022594.1, forward strand.
TAAGCTCTATGGTGCACTGGATCAAAGGTAAATACTCTCTACATGATGTGATACTACATCTGCAGAGCGAAGCGTTTGAACATATGATATGAAACATATCTTCAGCTCTTTTGCTACGTTTGTACTTTTGTACTACATTCCCCTTTTAAAAGAGCAGGTGAAATCAAACTGCATTTCTTGAGGTACAGGGTGTTCTTAGTTACATTAATTTCCATTTCGTTGTCTTTCTTGGAGAAATATAAACAGTACTTCAGTAAAATTTATGGCCTAATTGCTGCTTTTTCTTGCAACAGCATTATCATTTGTTTTATATTATTGTACTTGTAACAAATAAATGTACATGTACCACAGCGATATATATCTCCTAGATACAGAGCGGTAACATGGATGAAATGTCTTGCTGGGTTCAAACTCCTACATGTACCCTTGAGAGGGCGCCACAGCACAATACCGCATCCAATAGAAGCACATTGCCATCACAGCTGCATCAGCGTCTGCTAGATAGTACCATTAATAAAGGATCCCAACACCAAATAGTCATCTACCATATCAATAACTGGAACGTTATTAAAATGCTTTCAATTAAGCAGCAAATGAGAAACATCTCAATTCATAATTTGCCTCCCTCAACCCAAATGTCAATCTTTGACTCACTTAATACATTCAAACCCTTCTACAGTATAACTTGTCTAGTTTTCCTTAACTTTGTTTTGCTCTGCTTCAATGTTGTCCTTACATGCTAGGGTCTTGCCAGATTAAAAAAAAGCTGGCACAAAGCAATTGCTACTTTCCATGTATATAGCATAGCGATATAATTTATGCCTGCAAAAGGAACACACACCATCCTATCCATTAACACAATAAAACATGTGTAGACATGTACCATAATAGTTTAAATGATATAAATTTGTTTTCATACACAAAGAACACAAAGAACACATACAACAATATCAACACACTGGAAGAATGTTCTGTCACTTCTGTCACTGTTTTCACAAAGCCTGATTGTCAATGGGCCTGGCATAACATAATATGAATGACTACAGTTAATACAATGGATGTGACCAGTTTATCAGACTTGGAAGGCTCTAAAAAGCAATTCTTTTGGAGTACTTGGAATTAAAATAAATATTCTCATTTACGGTACATCATTTTTGTGCACATCATTCTCTTTTTTAAGATGAAAGCAAAGTCAATCACACAACAAGACATAGTTGCATTTATCAACCGCAAACATCAGCCTGAATAACTTTAGAAAATGCTGATAATATGTTCAAAAAGAGTTGATAAGCGCATCCCTGGTAACCAATACAGGCATTATGTGGCAGCGACCTGAGCATTCCTATTCAGTGAGCAATGATTGAATACATCTTACAAACATGAATAAAAGCATTACAGCAAAGCTGAGATGCAACTCCTACCTCAAACATTTACTTTCATATCATTATTATTACTCTCATCAATATGTATGTATCATTTATATCACACTTTTCAGAAAGGGCCCAAAGCACTTATAAGAATATCCAAACAATTATTGATTCATGAACATGTAATAAGAAACGAAAAAAACAATGTTACTGCAAATCGCTATTAAAAGAAGATGTGTTCTTACAACCTTCCTGAAAGTATAACCTGATGAAGACTGTGATGGGACACAGTCTAGTCAGAACCATTCTGCTGTAGTCATGAGTCTTGTTCTCATTTGATTATAGGATTTTACTTAGTAACAATTAAATAATTTCTGTCAATTCCTATAGGTGATCCTGAAATTGAACAAGAACGGGACCTGTGAAAATGGTTCTGCCTAGATGACAAGTCACATTACTTCAAAAAGACAAATCCAAACATGTGATATATGTGCATTTGTAGAGTGATGTATAACTTACTAAACTGAAGGGAACCGTATATAAAGCATTATGCGCGGGAGATGTTAGCTGAATTAGAAACTGGCATGCAGCACATAATTACAAGGTAGGCAAAGTTGACAAAACCGCATGTTAGTCAAGCTTTTGCTTCCTGTTTCAAGGTCGTAGTACAATATTTACACACATCTGTTTTCCAACTCATTCAACAAAATGCATTGAGTAACATCTAAATTATTGCAATCATAAAATAATTTTTCAAAATATTCATCTCATCAGGGTGACCTTTGACCCTGTAAAACTTTTAACAATGAAGGCAGTGCCACCAAAACCATAGAGCTCTATACATTAAAGAACTAGAGCGCCCTCTACACGTTCGCACCAGCATTGGCGCTGTGCGACATTGAACAGGCCCCATGTCCTCACTATGCAGCCAATAACTCTGCTCCCTGCCAGGATTATAATGTGTGATGTTATGGGGAAAAATACAAAACCTTTATCAGGGAAAAAGAATAAGAATGAAAATGTCACCGTTAAAGAAAAATATAAAAATGATCCGGTTATATTGTTTGTTTTTTCAGAAAATAAAATGTTTTTTTTTTATTAAAAATGTGTCATCCAGTGCCCCAAGTACAAAATACATTTTTATCCATGTTTATTACACTTGTAATAATAATGACCAATCTCATCTACAGGATTTTTAATGAAATACTGGATGACATCGATTGCGTTTGGCACAATTGTCACAAATCTGAGACTTTCTACTAGTGCCTATAATATAGCTCTATGCCAAAAACCTATTGGTTTTTGTGTCCTCTCCTACCCATAGACAGAACTTGCAAGAGAGTCAAGATAACAATGTACTGTTAGCAGCTAATGCCCACATGTAGACTTCTAAACTTCGCTCACCAAAAAGGGTAGGTGGGTAATTTTCCAATGACACACCTCCGTAGAAAATATGAATGAACTCCACTGAGTAATAAGGCAGGTAGTGCGTACGCAAGAAATGTGACTCAGTGGCTGCGGCATCACACTGCTGAATCCAAACTATCCATCCTCGAGGAAGGCAAGTACTGTTTCAACATGAAAAGCAAAAACATCATGGCAAGAAATATCCTCCTGCAGCCAGTTAAGACTATACTTTGAGATCAGTGGAGTGGAGTCAGTGGAGATCATTCAATCAAATTTCATAATTAAACATACTGGTATCTTGTAATTGCACCCATAAAATGAAGACTAAATTCACAAACATTATATAAAATACTACATCTGCAAACCATCTAAATAAACACCATCAATCACCTCTGTCTTATAAAGCAGTAAATAATAGTAAACTTTTTCCACTGATTATTTCAGGGTATTTCAATTACAATTCATGTGAGTACCATAAAACAAATAACAGACAAATTACATCGGCGTTGAGCTATCACGAGGCCAAGGTGTTAAGGGATGACTTTAAGAATTCGTAGGACGCATTGATTATGCCCCAAGAGATGAGTGCTCGGCTGAAGTTGAGGTGGACTCCGTAGAACATGGCTCGCATGCGGCAACCACGCTCATGGTAGATTTTGCGAAACGTGTACGCAAACGAGCGGAACTCGCCACCGAGCTTTGATTGCATCCGCGTCTTGACAACGTTAACTGGGAACCAGGCAGTGCTAAGAAGCGCGCCCAGAATCGCACCACTAATAAAGTCATTAATGACCCGGCCAGCATCTGTGCTTGTCTCCGGAAGTGCGCTTCTAAGTTTCCCTCTGAGACTGAAGAAGATGACGTTGCTGGGTCCGTTGCGGAGGAGCACAGCCGTCAGGCCTCGATAGCATTCGCGCACACCGAGCGATGAGACCGTCTTGAGGGCATGGGGAGTGTTTCGCAAGGTTTTCATGTGTCTATGGTCCTGTAAGAGCGTCTGAACACGTTCAAAGGGAGCGAGGAGAGCTTCACAGGAACCTATTTCAAGACAAAAAGGTAAATAAATAACAATATTAATAGTAATGAATTCCCCAATCACAGTCCAAGTGAGGCTTCCACAGATTTACTCACACAAATGTATGAACATGAAGTGACTTTGATTGTATGATGGGCATAGCCCAGAAGGAAATAGTGAAAATCTACATCAACAAATGCACATAGGTTACACTACCACCTCCAGCTGAAGGTGGTGTATATTTGTAAATTCATTTGATATCCTCCTTGAGAGTTCAGGATGGGCCAAGCAGGAAGCAAACTGCAACAACTCCCAAAGATCCCGCTAACGAAAGATATATGGAGAAGCCGCTCCTTTGTTTTTCCTGTGGCTTGACCAAACCAAAAGGAATTCATGTAGCACCTTGACCGCAACACCACAAGACTTGCCCAAATACACCATCTCACTGCTCACTAAGACACAAAAAGCAGCATCTAAAAAAACACTCTCATAGAGAATTATGTCAGAATCTTGTTACACCTTAGCTAAAAATAAACCAGGGTACAACGTTACACAATATCCATTTTTGTTCATGGTGGAATTTCTTTTAGCCACATGAAAAGTGCTCGGCCAATCCTAGTTCAACCATTTTAAGAGCTACTATGATGTAAAATCAGATAGAGCATTTCTATTTCTCTGCCAAATAATATGAGCTGTCTTCATCCTGATCTCTCAGGAACTCACTCTCTTCCTCCCTTGCTCTTTCTCTATCCCTCTTTACTATCTTCATTTCATCTTCATCTTCTCTTCCCATATTTGTTTGTCCTTCATCCATCCTTCTCTCTTCTCTCTTTACTTCACCTCTCTCACTCCATTTCTCTCTACTCTGTCACTACCTCTCTCTCTCTATGTTCTCACTGCTTTCCTATTCTCCCTTGCAAAATCTCTCCTCTCTCACTATCACTCCCCTTTCTCTCTCCTCTATCTCCCCCCCCCCCCCCTCCTCTGTCTTTCCACTGTTCTGCTCTCGTCCACTCTCTCCTTGCCCTCCTTACCTGAGAGGAGTGCAGCTGAGCACAGAATCACTGTGGAGCCCGCGGAAGGGAACTTGCTGGTGAAGATGCGAGTGAAATGCTCGTAGGCCCCAAACATGAGTGAGACAGAACAGGTCTTCTGGAGGAGTGGGGGCAGCACACCACGGTAGATGTTCTGCAGACCTTCACGGGTGATTTGGCGTAGAGCCCTTGTGGCATGGATACCATGAAGTTGTTGACGGAATAGCACCTGGAAAAACAGAAATGGGTGTAAGTTCTGGTACGGTACTTCTCTACTGGCATTCCCATGTGTAGCCTGTCATAATTCAATTTTTTTAGCTTTGGAGCAGATTCAAGTATTATTCAAATTACGCTGACAAAGCAATTTCAACCCGAGTATACTATTTAGTAAAAACCTGTATAAGAATGGTCCCCTGCAACTAATCCCAACCAGTGCAAAATACCAGAAGCTACAGTATATTCACGAAACCTTACTAAGCCTAGTTAGTTGCTAAAGTGCATTCAGTTTACATTATTAATAACTGGCTACACTAGTAAGCTTTCAGGAATGTGTCTCCATGGGCTTCTAAGGGCAATTTATCACCATAAAACAAAAAGCCAACTGTGAAAAATCCCTTTTTTTTCTATTTCTCTTCTTTTATACTCCTCTGCCTTCTTTCTTATCTTCGTTTCTCTTCCTCTTGTTTCTTGTCCCAATTCTTCACCTTTTTCTTATTCTCCCTTTCTTCTGCATCTTATATTTTTCCTGAAATGGGGGGAAAAGCCTTAAAAACAGAGCACTAAAAGGATATTACACCTCAATATTGGAGGCATGCATCAACACTTATGATTTCATAATATTCCATTATTCAAAGACCTGACCCGTCAGAGCAAATCACAAAATTTTGCGAAATGTTGTAATGGGTTAATCGATAAATATTGATGTAAATGAAACAGAGGTACATGTACAGTATGAGGTATTCTATTTTACACTCAAGAAGACAAATTTCTTGAAGATTTGTTGTACCATTTATACCATGTCCTGCCCATGTCACACCTATTGCAATATCTATAGGTAATCTATAAAATACTGTTATATGATACAAATTTCTGCATTTACACATAACATTACAGTAATCATTTCTTTAATTTTACAAACTGTGATGATTGAGTACTGTGCTGCTTAAGATTGTTGGTCATGCTTTCTGTGCTAAAATCAATATTGACAAAGGTTGTTTGGCTTAATATGATACTTTTTCAGTTCTACATACACGATTGCCCCAACCTGAAAGAATGGCCTATAAGAGAATGTGCCAGTCGTCCCTTAATGTACCAGTTGGCCACTCTGGATGGAGGCACAACACATACTACATGTGCATTCATAATCATTGAAAGCTTACCTTGTTGAGAGGAAAAGTCACTACAATGTTAATGAAGGCTGCGCCACCTCCCGACACATACTCCACCCAATCAGGGCGGTGGTCAATGACGGTGGCAGAAACAAGCTGCGATGATGATGCAGGAAGTGTCATAGCAGCAGTGGATGTCGACATCGTAGGCGCAGTCGACATCGGTATGGACGACGGAGACGATGACGCTGTTTTCAGCAGTGGTGACATGTAAATCCATGGTGGGGTTCCTAATAAAATGTCCGGCCGTGGAGTGGTATTGTCCCTGCCAGTGTGTTCCGTCTTCGGGCTAGGCGTGGAAGGCATGACGGCTTTCAGATATAAGCTACACGTAACCGTGCAACCACAATCGTCACTCAGAAAACACTAAAAGTCCCATCCATGGGTTGGCCTCTAGCTCAGGCAGCAAACGGTGACACGAGAATCTCTCTTGTAATATCCACAGAATACCTCCACATCCATTTTTGCTCCAAAGATATTTTGCTGCTGATTACAGGTACACGTCATAGATTTCCCTTGGTCAGTACCTGGTAGAAATTAAAAGTATCAAGATTAATTTCAGGCTGAAAAATGTGAAAACTGGTGTTAGTATGCCCAATACTGGGCTTCATATTGGGATATCAGCCCTCCTGCAGAAACCATGTATTGCAGCATGTACATGCATAAATCCCTTATAGTACACACCTTCAGGGAATAACCATTTCCCCCCATAAACAATGTTAATCTTCTCATTAAAACAACCTTGTAAGTTGTCCAATTTCCTCCAACTGTTTGAGATATGCTTCTCACATTGTTCTACTGCTATGCAATCATTGCAATGCATTTAATTTTGGGACTAGAATATCCTTTTATGCCCTGCCCAAATCTGAACACTGATTCTAAGTCTGACCCTAGCTCTCACGTGCCTTCTTCACAACATTTAATTCATCAAAAAATGTGATTTCTAGGTTGCTTTCATCTTGCTCCAGTACAGCATTTGCCCCTCAGGCAACACCACCTGAAAATGAATTGACAAGTGTAACTAACTCAGCTTTTCGACCTGAAATTTTCCAATTTCTGCAAATCAGAAAATCTTTTGGTGCATCAACTCTACTAGTACTACATGATGCACACAACGGTGTAGACTCTAGATTTACAGTATGTACTGTTAAAATGTCCAATATTAATTACAATTTTTAGCATCGACTCAAGATTGAAAGTGACCCAGAAATCATTTTTTTTATTAATCAAACCGTGCAAATTAGACCAAGGCAAGGGTAAGGTTCAGAATTAGTTTTACTTTAGGGTTGGGGTCAGGCACCATCACATTTGGGGTACGAAAGTGCATGTAAAGTTCATGTCAAATCATACATAGTATACATATGATAGAAGGAAGGTGTACCCTAGTATTATCTGTCAAGCTTTGCCCTTGTCAATTTCAAAAACAGTACTTCAAATTCTCACAGTCTATATTGTAATTTATTCACAAACTTCCAATAAACATGCTGTGAAAATTCTATACCTATCTGAGGTACGATTTCATCATGACAAAGGCTACGGGAATGTAGACCGAAAAATCAGCCTCTGCAGACGTTAGATCCGCTGATATTGCATGTGGCTCCTCTGAACGCCCTCTCAGTTTAGGGGGGTATGTCCAAAATGTAATTTTGATTAAAGAATGCCTCAAATGAGACGGTTATTCCTGTCTACAGCCATACGGGAATAAAGCCGTCTCAATGTTTTTGCACCATTGCGTAGCACCAATCAGATCCTTACAATGACCATGTTAATTCCTATGGAATTCTGAATAGTTCAAACAGCGCACACATTTCATATTGGATTCCCGGTGCAGTGCTTCACTATTTAAAACGTCTTCACATTTAAAATGGTGATAATTTCCCCGTCCCCAGCCAAAATAAAAAATATTGGAAATAATTTACTTTTTTAAATTTTATATTTGATGGTAATTTTTATCACAATTCGCGAGTCTCAGAGTTAGTATGTTTGCAGCTCCGGATTGTGGGCCAATCTACTTCGCGGAGCGAAAACATCGGGTGATCGATAATACCGTATTACGGGTCCTTTGCCCAAATAACGTCCATGAACGTCAATGTGACATTAGCGTCCCCGCCCCCCATCATCCAACAAACACCTAATCCTAGACATGGGACTGTACATTAGACTTTAAGCAATATCAATGACCATTTTAACGTTCAAATCACGAAAAAAAAAACAATCTTCAAATACACTTAAGCTTCATACACATACATGGGTATACTGATTTACCTTTCCTTCGATCAAATACCAAAGAGACTTCGCCAAACTCAGCAAATTCGAGCAGTGTCTACAGATACACCTAGCAGATATATTTGTTGAACTTCTCTTTTTCAAACGACCAATATGGCATCCGGCGTCTGCTACACGGTGGAACAATAATGATTGGTTGAATGGTGTCTTCAAAATTACAGAGGAATTTGATAGCGTAACGCGGGATGGTAGGCCGGAGAATTAGAAAAGTGATAAAATATCCCTGACACTCCAAGAAAAATGGGAGATGAATCATGGAAAGGTCGAATTTATCCCTTTATTTATATATTTCAAATACTGGAAACGTTTAAAGTAGTAATTGCTAAGTCCGAATTGGAATTTGGAAATGTTACAGGCCAACGAGCGGCAAATATAAATTTAGTCACTACGCACGATAAAACAATGTTCCCGCTTTTTCAATTATTGTATCACATTTGAACTAATTAATGAGTTAAAAGAGTTGTTCTTTATATCTCACATAGATAATATTTGACAAATTTTTGTTTGGGCCATTTTGGTTCAAATTTTAAATCAGGGCACAGATCGGCACAAATTGCATTTACACGCGGCATTATATAGCCCAGAATGGTAACATATTGTTGTGGCTCTTAAACCTATCGTATGACATTGTTTAATGAATAATATTATATGAGGTCAAAGCTGAAGAGTTCTGGACCTTTTCACTATGTAATAGATCATAAGAAATATTTTTATTTTGGTGTAAAATTCGTACGATAACTAAGATTATGAGTATATGAGGTTAATTGCAGCTAAATAGGTGCTTTTGTTTTCATATATCCGTAACTCTTCGTTTGGGTCTCAAAATATTATGACAATTCATGCTGTGACATCATATCTCATGTTCGTATTACATATATACCTGTGAAATGTGTGACTTGCATTTCCATTGCTATCAGATTAAAAAAGTGGCATGTATTCTCGGATTTACAGACGGAAGTCACTATCTTAGTTATTTATATTATACTTACATGGCGCAGAAATCATTATTTTAGAAAGAACAGCTGTCTGTGCTTTTCTACTCCGTGCTTCTTATAGATAAAACGAGTACCATGCACCTGTAGAGAGGGTTAGTGTGTCCCAAGATCTAGCTACAGTAGAGGAATACATGTACCTGTATAGTGGGTTATTGTATCTCATTATCTTGACTGCTCATTACCAGGCTACGCTCCATTAGGCAAATCAAACCATTCGACTTCGACGAAGAAATCTTTATACAATGCTCCGAAAAAGGTGAGCACTAGTTTGTCCACAGTTGGAGTATGCTTCTGAGACCTGGAATCCCTTCCATATCACTGTATAACAACGGTTAAACAAATATCCTGAGATCAGATTGACGCTTTGTACACTACTACACACCAACATTGTAGACAGAGTACATCAGCCTCAGCACTGGTTTCTGGACTGGGATGGGACCACTTCGGCACACACGTCGACTCGCTGCACAATGCATGCTCTACAAAGGTCATTACACCCTATACCACTTCCACACTCATCCCACCAGCTCCACACATCGGTAGACACGATCGTGGTATTTAAATACTCAATACCTCTATTGGCCATCCGTATAAACTCTTAAACCACAATCATTATGGGTCTGGAGTCATTCTGCCCTGCACTGCATTTCCTGCATGTTATATTGCACTATTCCAGAAGGCTGCATTTCCGGCCATCAGAAGGATGGGGCCTTCACCGGGATGATCCCTGAAGCATGGATTTTACGGGCACCCATCCTATTTTCTATTCAGCAACACTCGTACCTTCATATAACTTGAGCATCATTGCACCAATAACCATCGAGCTAGAATAGCTATTTGTGCAAGGTGCTACATGCATCAGTATTGCTTTAAGTATAATGTGAGGACACAGTTCAAAACAAGACTTCATCGGCCGAACCTGGTGTCCCCCCCCCCCCCCCCCCATTCGTTTGTCAATGAATAAATTGAAAATTAAAAAATTAAAAACTACATCATGAAAAGAATTATGTTCGTTCTGCGCTATCAGTGTGAATGCCGCTAGTACACTGACAACCAGTTCTGACATGACTTGTTTATACGAGAGTATTATGGGGGTGGGGGCGCCCCCCCCCCCCCGCCCCCACTTCGAAGGAGGAACAAAAATACGGCCAAACGACAATTTTGGCCCTCAGCAAAAAAACTTCAAAACAAAATGCAACTCATGTAATCACTTCCTTTTAATACAGTGAATATGTTATAAGGGTCTTTTTTTTTTGTCTAAAACATTAACACAAATCAAATACTACTTTCTGAACTAAACAACTTTGGAATGAGAGGTATAATACAAAATTTATTTCGAAACTTTTTACATGATCGTCAATGCACTACATCATATATTTATAAACTCAGAACTTCGTACAATTTAATGCGGGCCAGGGTCCAAGGGTTTTATGTTGGAGCCCCTGATCAACATTGTGTCCACTGACAAACTATCATGATTTTATTCTTTATACTGAAGATACTATCAAATAAATATATGAAGACAAAAATCTTGAAAAGTCATCTCTTTCAATAAGGTTGTCTTTGCCAACAAATATCTGACAACCTAAATGATATTCCGTATTTATCAATAAAAATATTTTTGAATATTAATGATGTGGAAACAAGTGTTATACTTATGTTTAACCATACTTCTAGCTTGGGCGAACCACGTCACAAACAAACTTACATGTTGACACTCTAAAATAAAGCAATACGAAAAAAAATCCGGAGCCCCCCCCCCCCCCCCCCACACACACACACACACAAACTTCTTTTTTTTCCCTCTCTCTCTCTCCATGCGAACTAACACAGACCCACTATACTGTATGAATGACCCGCTTCTACACCTGTCTTATGCAATTACGAAACATTTTTTTTTATATACAAGAACAGCACATTGTCTCAATATACCAAAACATAAATAAATAAATTTTACCAGAGTAGCACACGCTATATACCACCGGTCCCAAACACTGGAAATCACTTTCCCGTGATAATAAATTCAAACACCATCAGTCAGTAGTCTCGAAACATATCTCATCAAGAAAATGCTTCTCAGCTACAATTCATAAAATATCCAATTCACAACTCATATTACTCAGATTCACAATCATGCCTCGTCATTGTAGGCCTATTAACTTGTATTCATTATTATTACCCGTTCTCTAAAATATTTTGTACTTACTATTTTTCTTATAACCATCGCTATTTTTGAGTTCTCCCCCTCCCCTTTTCTCATAATTATCTTTTTTTTTGTATGTTCCTCTTTCCGATAATCCCCCTTCCCCACTCATATTTTTTGCAAATGTTTAGGAAAAAAATGATTTTTACCAATTGTACAGGCGACAGGCGAAAGCTTTTAGGAATTTTGCCTTTATTTCCAAATGTAGGGCCAAATGTTTTTGTTGTTAATATTTGTGTATGTTTTGTTCTGTGATCATATTCCAATATGTTTTACATTTGTTACAAATATTTGATTTCAAATGAATCAGTGAAAAACAGCTCCTTATACTAAAACAAAACCTCATACAATATCAATTAATAACTGAAAATGCTTTTCATTGAAAAAAAAAGCCAATGTATAAAATGCTGGTCAAATAAATCATTTAAGATTTTTTTCCAAAGTTTTTTGCATTTTTTCAGATTTTCATAATTCATAATTATACAAAATGATATAATTGTTCTGACAATATAAACATAACACGTTGTCTCATACATTATAAGCACAAACTTATTTAACAGAATATTTTTCATAAGCATCCAAACTAATATGGTACATATACAATGAAGTATACAAATTGTGATACAATTGTGCAAATTGGCGTGGATTTTTTTTTTTTTTTCATTTAAAAAAGGAAAGGTGCCTGTATTATTCAAATGTGCTGTAAAGTGAACTGGATTTCCGCCATCAAACGTTTTCTGCTATACATGCAAGATAAAACACCACCAACCTAACCAGCTCGGAGCTAGCTGGCCGTCGCGACCTGGCGCGCTGCCCGATTGGCGCCGTGGCGCGGTATGGGCATACATGCTGTATGCTGTGAATACATGAATACATGCCGTACCGGTGTACTGCAGTACGGACACACTACTGTAGCTAGCATGCAAACCGTGCCCCTCTCATGATCGCACTGTAACTCATCACCCTATTCCCACGTTCAACGCAGTTAGCTCGGCCAGGCATAGCGCATACACTGCACTAGTCCAATTTGGTTTTCACGTATTGCGAGCAATACAGTACTGACTCAGATCCCCAAACCATGGGATTACTTCATTTTTTCTTGAGTGCTTGAACTAAGATTGTGAACATATGTTGTGGAACATATTCCAAGGATTCTTCTAACCCATATATTACGGAATATCCACGTATTTCAGCTTTGAAACAACCATCATGTCGAAGGTGATGGTAGCGGTGCGCGTTCGTCCATTCAATCGAAGAGGTGGGGCAACTATTGTTAATCATATTATTTTTGAGAATTTAACTTCATGTTTGATCTTTAAAATCACATTTTTAAAGCATGACTTAGATTTATTTGAGCATTATTAATTGTGTGATATATTTTGTAGAATTCATCAGAATGTTGATTTTCTAAATGATAGCTAGAATAGTGAAATTTATGACATTTTACTTTGTTTACAGAAATTGAATTGCAGACGAAATGCTGCGTGGACATGGAAAACAACCAGACCTTTCTGCTCCCGGTCACCGGGAAGTCTTCCGATAGGTAAGAACGCGTGTCCGGTGAGGGACCCTTGCCTGGCCTGGCTAGGGCCTAGCTAAAGAGTTAGGGGCATAAGATCTACAATTCTATAATACGTACCTTTACGGTTCTTGTATCGCAAGGCATTATGGGACGGAATTCTAGTACGCGAGCGTTCAGTGATCGCTGCGGTCATTGATTACAATGTCATTTTTATGTTACAGATTTGTTACGTGCATCGGTTCTGACGTGATAATTTTCAGTAAATCTGAATTGTATTTTTACGATGAGAACTTTTGATTCGTATTATTGTATCTAAATAATGATTTATAAAGGGTTTGTTGAGAAAATAATAAGCAAAGAGAGAGACAATCGAGACGTCGAGACTCGGGTGGTAGTCCCATATGTGCAAAGATGTGTGTGTTGTAATGTGATGTGTGAAATTAAATAAAATAAAATTAAATAAATAAAGAGTACAATAATACAAATCAAAGTTCTTATTGTTACTTTACTTACTTTACTTTACTTTAATCCAACGATGATTGTAGGACTTCGCCTGTTCATCGATCGTAGATTGAAACATTTTCCTTGACTTATCACGTTAACATGTATGTGGGTCAGGACAGTGTGTAAAATACATACAGCCTATACAGGCTCATAAAGAAGATCATGATTATCAATCCAATATTTGTCAAGCCTATTTTTGAAGGAGTTCACAGAAGTTGCTGAGACAACACAATCAGGAAGACTATTCCACAAATCAACAACTTTGTTACTGAAGAAATACTTCCTCATATCAAGACGAGAGTACTGCTTGTCTAGTTTCAATTTGTGACCTCTAGACGTTCTGTGCGCCAGGTGAAACAGATCGTGTTCAGTGTTGTACACTCCGGTCAAGTACCTAAAAACATCTATCATATCACCCCTCCTACGCCTATGAGCAAGAGTTGGCAGTTTGAGCTTCATGAGGCGCTCACGATATGTCAAATGACTAAACCCCGGAATAATTTTAGTTGCACGCCTCTGTACACTCTCCAACTTCCTCTGCTCTCCTATTCTATAGGGTGACCATGCTGCCTGACCATACTCTAAGATGGGTCTAACAAGACCCTTAAACAAAAACAACATCGTAGCAGCATCAAGATTCACAAACGTCCTTCTTACGATACCTTAAACTCTGTTAGCTTTCAAGCTTGCTTGGGAGACTTGATTTTTGAAAGACAGTTTTGAGTCTACTGAAACTCCTAGATCTTTTTCAACATGAACTTCTCTTAGAGCTACTTCACCTGATTCACTCATCATATGATATTCTGTTTGCATATTTGGATTTTGATTCCCAAGCTTTAAAACAGTGCACTTCTCAGGATGGAATCGAAGCAGCCACTTTGCAGCCCATTCTTCCAGTTTCAACAAGTCACATTGAAGTTGCACAACAGAATCTCTCTTGTCAGAACGAACATACAACTTTGTATCGTCAGCAAACATAGTGACCTTTGACTGAACTGTGTCAGGGAGGTCGTTAACAAAGATCAAAAAGAGGGTCGGACCCAACACACTACCTTGAGGCACGCCACTCACTACTTCTCCCATTGTTAAAATATGATTCAGATTTGCTGAAAGTATTCACGTCGGAACCGATCCACATAACAAATCTGTAACATGAAAATAATAATATTGAACTCGCGCTCGCCGCGGCTAGCGTCATGAGCGTGTAAACGATATGACCGCAGCGATCGCTGAACGCTCGCGTACTAGAATTCCGTCCCGCCATGCATTGCGATGCAAGAACCGTAAAGGCACGTATTCTAAAATATTGAAAGATCTTGAAAATGGAGCTTGTGCTGTTTTACATGTAAAATCTAACTGTCCACAATCTCTGTTGCCATACTTCTACTGATCTACTGTATAATACATTGCACTTTTAAAATTTTAGTGACTCTAAAATTTGGAGTCCTGGACCTAGTCGATCTAGACTACTTTTGGAGAGAGTTCCTTTTGTGACATCCATCCGATGTATTCCCAACCTACACACCAACCCTAGGACACCGGGCCGGGGTGGCGTGCACCCATATACACCGCAAGTATTTATATACAAGACACCGGGAAGCACAAAAATTAAAATGGCCCCTGTGATTCACAGGGGTCCTGTATATATTTTTTAACAATAAAGCAATGTATTCCTCAAACCATCTCCAAATCATGTATTGCTACTATATAAATTAATGGGGTATATTATAATTATAACATATTATATTTTTCTTAGAATTTTCTTTTAAATAAACTACATCTATTAAACTCTGAGCAAACCATTTCGATTTACCGGTAGTGTATTACACTACATATATACATTAAGTTGCACATCACTTTGGATGGCTCTTGCATAAGGAACGCTTCCCCTTTTAAAATCACATCACTTGTTTGACAAATTTAAGTTAAGCTTTGTATGTTCTACCTTTACTACGGTTAAGGTTTGGTTTAGACTTGGGTTTAGGGTTAGATTTACTCTCTGTAGACTAGACTAGAGGGTTATATTCATGAAATCAGTGGGATACGAAAGCACAGCGGGAAATGCAATGCAGGTGTTGGTTCACGCTTAGCGGTAAGCCTGGACGAGCTTTTATGTCCAGTAGCAATTTAATAATTTAAGGTTTCTGTTATCACAGTGGAATCCCAACGGCATCTGACTCTAATGATTACTTGAAAGATAAATCTAAATAGGTACTCCAAATGAACATGTAATAAAGCGTTTTTTAAAACATTTGTTTTTAAGAAATACTTTTTCCTCCCAAATATTGTTCTGTGAGTGTAGGATTGTGTTGTCTAATGTGTTGCCTTTTGCCTCTTGTGTGGTGAATAATGCTGCTCATTCAAGTATGCGCAGAGGATCACATGGTATGCAATGTATGCACAGAGTATGCACATAGTACATTGTACACTGTATGTGTTTACAGTATCTATGAATAAAGTCAGTGCATATATTACCATTGAACCTAAAATTATACATTTGGAATATTTATTTAGGTTTTAGAGTGCGCTGTTTATCATTCATTTATTATTATTTCATATATTATTATTTATTATATTCACTTATTTAAAGATGTTATAAACAGATCTGTTATTACTTGTTCACATACTATACATGTGCATACTCTGCATACCTTGTGATCCTATACTTGAGTGAGCAACATAAATTCACTTGAACCTGAAACTGAATGGACATTATGAACTGTTCTATAGATAGAAACTGATATTTTTGTCCTTGATGAAAACCAAACTTGCAATGCTGGCAAACTCAACAACCCACTGTGTGTTTGGATTGCATTTGTTTGAGTGGGTGTGTTTGTTTGTTATGGAGAGGTGACTGACAAGAGCTGCAAACAAATAAGACACCAAACTGTATTTGGTGAAAATATAAAATACCGGTATACAGCGTTACCTTTGTCAACCGTTAAAACAGGGTGTCCCTTTTGCAGGTCCAACAAATAGAATTTTCTTGAAAAAGAACCCCTGGAAAATAGAAGAAGATGCTGTACAAGTATTTCCATCCCAATAATAAGTTCTGTAAACCTTTGAAACAAAATTACAGCGATTGTTAGATTTTGAGGAGGTTTTGGGCCGGTTGTCTGAAACCTGCAGCATAGAGTAGACTCCGAAGAATGCTGTGCGCTACAACCTGTATGATCTGCATTGGTCTGCATGCGTTCAATGGAAGCTGTGCCCGCATCGTGTGTGACAGGGACAATAAGATTATGAATGTAAACTTTCACGGTCGGTGTGTTTCAAAGACGGACAGGTTTTCTCTTTTCCTGATAATGAATGAAGCTATGATTGTGAGATTTCATACACATTATCGTTTAGTGCATGTACATACTGCTGATTCCTGCCTCGTTTCATGACTTTTGCAAATGGGACACCCTGATCTTAAACTAGATGGACTGAAAAACCGCTTTCATGAGCAGCCAGGTTTTCAGAGTGATTAAATGTTGACATGTTGAAACGGTCAATGACTACATCATACTACATGTACGTATAGGACAAGTGAATGTCATTAGACTATGCATGGTTTTACACGGTGACTGTCATCTACCTCAGCATGTATGGTTTTTGTACATACAAGTATCTGCCAGTTCATTCCCCTCTGTGGTGCGACACCAATATTCTAGCTTTTCTTCCAGGCTGTAGGACATTTTTTTTTTTATTCCAAACTGAACATCACAGAAATGTTGAGGTCAAACCAGTCTAAACCGGACTATAAGTTTATCCTTAATTAGACTACCATATACAGTATGTAGTTAGTTTGGCTTTCAGACTTTTTGGACATTTGTAATTCAAACTAGAAATTCAAAATAGAGTCTGGTACTGACAGATAGCTTCTCTTTCACTCTCCTCCATTTTTGAGGCTGATTATTGAATTGAATTTAGAATTAGTCTTCTGCAGATAGACCTATTGATTGATTGTAGTTTGTAGTGAGAGTGCCTAAAAGCCTGCAGATGTATACGTGTAGTTTAGTCTACCTAGTTCAGCCAGACCTGTTTGGAATCCACGCCCTCTACATATTTTTTTGCTGTGTTTAAATGTAAGGTGGGGGGGGGGGGGGGGGGGGGTGAAGGGATGGGATGGAAGTGGTTGGACAGGGGCAATGCTTATCAGCCTAGGGGCTAGGCTATTAGGGGCACCATGCTGGTACTAGTAGTCCCTCAAGTGCTAAGGACAATCGATTGCCCCCCTAAATCAATACTGCAGGGGCTGAGTCCTAGGCTCCCCATTGTTTATAGAACAAAAGGGAGGATCTACAGTCTACTTCACTTGAATTAAATGTAGTGTAGCTCTTGTTTGTATACAAGTATACAAAACCAAATTGATTAAAAGGTATGGAAGCCCTTTTGCAGAACAAAAAAATAAATTCTGTGAATACCGTGGGCAATAGAAGAAAATACTCTGAACTTCCCTCACAATATTAGAATTGTAAACTGACTTTGAGTGGAATTTTATTGATTGCTAGATTTCAAGTTGGTTTTTGACGGGTCGTCACAAACCCAGTAGTCCCTGTAGCCTTGAGACTAGACTGCAACAGCGCGTATCACGAGGCGATGTTTGTGAGAGCATAGCCATGCTGAAGTGTACCAATCATATTATCTCTTTTGCGGTTGTATTTGTAAGGAATTTTTTCAGTTTCACCTGCAAGAACAAACACACTAGGTATACATGTAAATGTTACCGTTAGTTACATTACAGTTTGTCCATTAGTCAAATAATCCCTTGCTGTTTGTTTAGTTTTGGTCCATTCAATACTTTTTCTGTTTTAAACCATGATATATCATGTATTCTTTCATGTTAGACCACTTCATTTATACACTTTCCTTTTAAATACCAAACAAAACGGCAATCAAGTCATTTTAAAAGATCTTCTCCCATACATGTACATTCATATTTATGTTAAATTCAATATCTCATGAACGATAGAGCATTGAAGGCTAGTAATTGGTGTATATTGTAGAAGCTCTATAAACATACATGAAAAATATGAACTTACACTGAACTCTGTAGCCTGATATAGACACTTGAAATATTCATATAATTTGTCCACCAATTCATGAAATTGCTCTAAAAGGAATTCCTAGAACCACTGGTGCCTGGGATGTATGAACACCCTTTCAGGCATTGAAGGAATTTAATTTTTTACACAACTAATGCATAATGTACTGTACATGTACATGTATGCATGCCATTCAATATACATGACATCCACTTAAGAACAGCTGATCACGGTCATTAAGTCCTAATTCCACTGTACAGTATGAAAAGGCGAGGAGGGAAGCTCATTGTGTAGATAACAATAGCAGACTACAGCTTAGTGAGTGATCAATGTCGGTTAGAGCAGGCAGGACAGGAAACCATCATTTGGCCCAGTTTCCTCTCTCAATTCAATGACCTACATGTGTCTGCGTGTCCTTGACAGATTTAGCTTTTTGTCATGTTGTCACTTTTGTCAAGGCCCATGACAGTGAAGTACTGCAAGTTTACATGTACCTCATTTCCTTCAGATATGTTAGTCATTACTGCATATAAAGTAATGAACGTATGTATGTAACATGCAATAGTTTTACTGGTAAGTATTTTTTACTCTTAGAGTATACAGTCATGCCCTACACTGCAGACCATCTTCTAAACAAATATCTTACTGGCTGACACACTGTTATGCCCTCAGTCACAGAGGCAATAAATTATTTCATAATTGAAATGGGACTACAGTACTACAAGTATATCAACATACATGTAATACATATTACATGTGCAACAAATCACCAAGTCAAATGATTTGTTGTGTGCAACCAATTTACACTGGGGGAAAAATCATTTTCTTTTTTAGAAACATCACCCAGCTGGTGCATGATGTTTTTAAAAAAGATGTTTGGGTGGTTTGTTTGGAGGAACATGTAGTTTCCTTGCTGGTGATGTTAAAAATATCACAGGTTTTTATGCCAGTGTAAATGACCCTATCTACACTGCAGTTAGTACAGTATAGACATGGAGTCCTTAAAGGGCATATATTATACTGGGAAGGCAAAAAAGCCTTCAAAATTTAATTGTTAGCAATCTTCTTGTCAATGGTCTTAAATTCATGTATTGTCTATATTAGAAGCTTGCTGAAAGGTATTTGCCCTCAAATAATCTACATTTGGAGTAATGAGTGACTAAATCACAAATCCTCAAAATGGATTTAATCATTAATCATTAATTACTCCATATGCGGATCATTTGAGGGCAAATAACTTTCAGCGAGCTTCTAAAATAGACAATACATGAATTTAAGACCATTGGCAAGAAGATTGCTAACAATTAAATTTTGAAGGCTTTTTTGCCTTCCCAGTACAGTATGCCCTTTAACCTTTCCATTGCCAAGCCTTATAATCAACCCCACTGGCTTACTTCACATCCAAATGCCAGTACATGTACATGTAGTAATGAAAGAGTTATGGAAAATTTCGCAAGCATGACAAGTATACAAAATTGCTGAATTAAGGATGTCATTTTAATCTATTTTCATCTCTTTTTTCTCTCCTTTTTTTTTTCCTGGGTTTTCTACACACAGGAAAGGAGTCAAGGTAAGTACATCCAGATTCCACTGATTTCAGAAGTGCTCTAGAATCATTCCACTTGTAAAGTATAAGTTTTGTGTATTTGTACCGGTACAGTGTACATCAGGCATTATGTTTTTGGGAACTGCTTAACTGTGCAATATTTTCAGAATTGTTCAACTGATTTGCTTTAAACTTGGTATAGTGAAACATGCTATAGCGACCAGCTACAGTTTATTTTTTGCAAAGGCTACCCTTTTTGTGTAGACCTCTTTAACAATGAAATCTGTGTTGAAGTATAAAGACCACCTGGTCAGAAAGACCACATTTTTTTTGTGTCATATGGGTGATCTTAGTTTCACTGTACCTGATTACAGTACTTATTTATTGTAACTGATGATCTATATAATGGTGAAAGGTCATTGAACTGTGTGAACAATTATGTAGTTGCTTATAGTTCAACTAAAGATGCGGACTACGTAGATGGACATGTTGACTGCTGAAAGTGGAGCTTGGATTCCTCAGAGGTTAAAGGTCAATGAACTTTGCCTCAATTAGCCAAAGGTCATGTCTGTTTGCAATAACTCGAAAATGTTGCCAAATTGGGCCAAAAATTTGGGGAAATATTTATTGACAAAGAAATTTCTCAAAGTTTTTTGATCATAGGAACAAATCATCATTGATTGTTTATTCCATGTGCAGTGTGTGGAAACAAACTGTACAAAGAATGAATTTCAATTTGAGATTTTTCTCACAATATTGCTGCTTTGCTTTCTGCAGAAAGGATTATGTTCCTTTATCTTCATGGTATATGTAAAGCATAGTTTCTGGTACTCAATTGTGTTTTGTAACTTGAGAAGAAAGATAATGAACATGAAGTGAGGATAATTTTGTATTTATACAGGTACTACATCTATGGGCATATGTAGAGCAGAAACACTATGTGCTGTATTGGTATTTAAAAAATGTTGAACTGTTCAACCACAAAATGTATACCGTTCCTAAACACAGTGTACATGTACTGTACACATCCGTGGAAGCAAAGTCCCTCTTTTTCTATGTTTTGCTTATTGTTCTTTCCCTCCATTTGACACTTTTCTGAGATAAGAACATTTTTTTATAATTTATCTTTCCCCCCATTCAGACATTTGCGTTTGACCACTGCTTTTTTTCTATGGACGAGAAAAGCAAGAAATTTGCAGGTGAGTTCTTTTTGTTTACTCTACCTCTAAGCAGGAAGGTGTTAGAACTGGAGTCGGCATGAAGAGTAATTTATTCCTACACCAGTTGCGTTCATTGATGGCACAATAGAATATTTGACACATTTGGTTCTTTGATCGAGGGAGGTCCGCCGCCAAATATGCAAGACAAATTTTGGATGCATTTAGAGGAATATATTCTGTATGCGCAGAAGATTTCAGAACCACATCATGTACTGAAGTGCATGTGCAGTAGAAGAACATCGTATAATGATACGATTCTGTGAATTTTATCGTTGCTCTGTTTTTTTTTACAAATCGAGAATACTGTTGAAAACATGTCAGAGAAAAGCCTCCATATCGCACATTGGGCACTCATATTTCCTTACAAATATCTTGTAAAAGCGTTTATTGAGTATTTTGCCTTCCATGGAAACAACCTCAATTTCATGTGCGGAGATGTCCAAAAAAGTTACGGACCAAATTCTTTCTACAATTTTATCAAAATTTCCCTTCGCTCACCCCCAATCTAATTTCCAGTGTGTGTAATAAGATCAGCTATGAACTCCCAGCGAAGGCTGAACGGTTGGCATATTTTTCAAACCAGATTTTCTTTTGTTATTCAGAGGAGGCACTGCCTCGTTAGAAATACAGCGTATTGTTTGAAACACCTGAATGTCTTAAATTTTTATGAGGCGGCAGTCATCATAGATCAAAGGAAGTCTATCCGAGTGCAGTCCATCCATGATAGGCCCATGCTCGAAGTGCTTAATGTCATTGTCAATGAGTGTACAGTCCATGTTCATAAACAATTAGTTCCTAGCATACTACACATGTGTACTGTACTGTATGATTGTTTGAAAATAGGGACATGGAGCATCTTGCACTCAAAGTTATGATTAAACATACACCTGTAAGACCCAGTATAACTTTGTGTTGAATCAATAAACAGTACTCAAGTGTCAAATAAGATGCTGTGTCTGCAGAATAATTGAAAGTACTAGTATATATGCTTTTCAAACTGGCAAAAATTTCCTTAGCCCCGTACTATAGGTGGGGCTAAGGCCCCCCCCCCCCCCCCCCCCCCCCAGCCCATCCTATAGTACGGGGCTAACGATTTCGAGTGAGAACAGCTAGTCGGGTTTAAGAAATAGTAGGGGGATAAGAAATGCCAGTGTGAAAAGCTTCAGAAAATAGTATGGGGCTAAGGAGAGTACGGGGCTAAGAAAACCTAGTGAGAAAAGGTAGTCTCCACTCCAGAGTCATGTACCGGTACTCAATAGAGGGTACAGTGTACATGTACTGTATGCCTCGAGCCTTTGTGCACAAGTTGTAAGATAACTGCCTCACTCACCTGCCTGGGGGAATCTAATTAAGTCAGACCTTGCTGCCTCCTTGCAGTCGTGAACCATACATGTGGGCGTGTTGGAAGTCACTGAAGCTTAGAGATTGTGAGACATGTGTGTGTGTGTGTGGGGGGGGGGGGGGGGGGGGCTGTAAGGGTGCCTTCATTGTGCATGTGCAAATTATATGATCCCACTTACCTGAGCTCACAGTCTTTTCATTTGAAGTAGGAGAACATTGAAGTGTGATCGTATCATTATCTTTTGAAATCAAATTTTAAAAATCATAAAAATTATGGTAGTACATGATATTTATTCACTCAGATTATAATGTAGCTTTAAATACATTCAGTGACAATTTTGAATTCTAAGCATCTTCATTCAACCGAAAAAAGCAAATACTGTAGTGGGCAAATAGTGCCCGCCCATGGTGGGGCTGATACTGTACATTTGTACGTATGTGTATGTACGTGTATGCCACCAGCTGAATAGCTGGTATTATGTATTATGTATTATGTACATGTACATAACCAGTTTTTTTTTTTTTTTTTTGCTGTGATCTACCGTACGTACATACATGTAGAGTTCAAGATTTGGAGGAAGATTTCTTGAGCAGATGTAGCCAGCTACTTAGCCAGATAGAGTTGATGAAGATGCAACAATAAACAGTGTCGTATACTGTCACTGGCTATCTTGTGATATGACTAGCTAAATAAGCTAACCCAATCACGAGATAGAAAGCTGTTTTGCTACTTCAGCGTGGTTTAGCATCCCATGATTACATGTATACATGTACGTGCATACACAAGATATACATGTATTAGCTGTAAGTTGATAAAGTGTGTCTACATGAACAAGAAGATTTATATTCACATTTATTACAAGTACATATATGTACATGTACATACACAAGATGTACAGTGTCCTTATATTGTGGACATGTAAGCTTGGAAAGTTGTTTGTGACCCTTTACCAGGTTAGGGTCTGTGCTACATGTGGTAGTAGTGTACCTCCTAGCTTCTGTTGCAGATCAAGTAATAAAACTGCCATGTTGCATTACAAAACCATGTCCAATATGAAACCCATTTCTCTGGTGTTTAAAGGAGAAATGCTTCTTTGTACCCTTACTGTTGTCATGATATGCTTTTCACACTGGCAAAAATTAGCCCCGTACTATCCTTAGCCCTGTACTATCCCTAGCCCCGTATTATATTTGAAGCTTTTCACACTGGCATTTCTTAGCCCAGTACTATTTCTTAAACCCGACCAGCTGTTCACACTGGAAGGCTTTTTTGCCTTCCCAGTACAGTACATGTCCTTTAAAGCTTACCATTAATAACTTTGCTACAGTGCACATGTATTAATGGCAACTTCTATGGGAATCTTGAATATGATTGGCTGTTGAGCAATGTTACCATGGAAGTTACCCTTAATGATACAGTATCATTACCATTTATAATACATGTAAGTTTTATGCAACAGGGCCCAGTTTGGGATACAAGAAAAGAGTGAGAATTCAGAGAGAGCTCAGAATCAGACTATTTAGAATGCAGTTGTGCGCCGTTTTAATCAGTTAGCCTGATAATCATTAGGAGGGAATTTAGATCAGCGTAACTAATCGGCAATAGGAGTGGGTTTTTATGAACAATCGAATGCTCATGTCTGTTGCTATGGTTACATGAATCTTTAGTTTTTGAGGATCAGCTATTTGCACCATCAATCTACTAGCCGAGCATGGAACAGATCATGTCATTCTGTTCCCAACATACATGTAGGCAATACAATATTATAAATTCAATTAACGTAATATATTCTTAATCAAATATACATGTACGCAGAGTGTGTTCAGGAAAAGTCATAACACATGTCCCATGAATCTGTTTACTCAATCTTTTGAATGAAGAATATGTTAGATCTGTGATTGTGAATGTTTGATTTTGTGGCTACATGTACATGTATGCAGGTGCCTACAGTATGTGTAGAATACATGTAAGTGTAAATGCACTGTATTTTTACCATAGAGCTGACTCTGCCTTTAATATCTGTGTGGGAGTTGGGGAGAGAGCCACAACTGATCAAGTGTGAAATGTACCACATACCTGAAGCCTCAGGTTTGGATCTGCAGTCTGTGCTTGGATGTAATTTGTAGCTTGGCACCAACACAGACAAACAGAAGGAAAAACAAATGCATTTCGAGGCCATCATTGCGCTATTGTATTTTTATTAGAGCAACTTTTATTCCAGACCCTGTAGGGGCGTTTCACTCTGGATACGTTTATCAACAGTTTTTAGCCTATAATCAGCATTTTCAAATGTGATTCTGACACTACATCATTCAGAAAAGGTGATTGTAATGTTCATGTAACCTTTACAAAAAAAGTGAGCAAATATGTGTGAAGTTTTCCATGAATTAGGATGGACTGCAGTGTTCAAGCTCTGTTGAAAAATAGAGCTCTAAGATGTTAAGTTTTACATGTACATGTAGCTTGATTTGAGTTGTATTCAATACCTAGAATAATTTGTATGCCTTCACAATCAAGTTGATGGATGGCATTATGTTTGTGAGTTGCCCTCTGTCTGTTTACAGCTACAACTCAAAAATTAATCACCCAAATTTCATCAAACTTGGTACAATGATAATTTGTGGCAGGACAATGAAGTGATTACATGTAGATTTTGAGTCATGTACTTGTAGGCTAAAGGTAAATGGTCACAGATTGAGATCAAACCTTAAAATTTTACTTTTTATATGTATGATAATCCAGAAATAATTGATCAAATTTCATCAAACTCGGTACAATGAGGATATGACAAAATCATATAATCACATCAGTATTCAAGATTTTGACAATATACCAGAGTGTCTGCCCAGTAACTGTGCAGGAGGATGGAGAGCCAAAGACAATACCAGTCCACTGCATGCAGCCACATTTCTCTATGTTCCATCTGTACAGTAGGCATGTTTTAATAAAGTGTTTCATGTTAGAGCATGATTCATTGTCAATGTGAAGGGCAGACGATTGGCAGTGATTGGCAATCACCTTCGCTAAACACATGTACGCCGTCCATACCGAAGATGCACATCTAGACAGGATACACATGATGTACATGAAGATGTACACCGAAGATGCACATCTAGACAGGATACGCATGATGTACATGAAGAGTATTGTCTATTAGGGAGGAACAGAGAGAAGGAAAGAGAGAAAGAGAGAGAGAGAGAGAGAGAGAGAGAGAGAGAGAGAGGGAGAGAGAGGGGGGAGAGAGATGGGGGGGGGGGAGAGGGAGAGAGAGAGAGGGAGAGAGAGAGAGAGAGGGAGAGAGAGAGAGAGAGAGAGAGAGAGAGAGAGAGAGAGGGAGCGAGAGAGAGGGAGCGAGAGATAGAGAGAGAGAGAAGGGGGGGGGGGGGGAGAGGGAGAGATACATTAGAGGGTGGGGTACAGTGTAAGAGTATGAAGAGAGCAGGAGTGAAATAATGCATTGGAAGGAAGAAGATGAAATGTGGGAGGGAAGATTGTGTGTGTGTGTGTGTGTGTGTGTGTGAGAGAGAGAGAGAGAGGGAGAGAGAGAGAGAGAGAGAGATAACAGAGACAGAGAGAGCAGAGGGAGACAGAGAAATCAAAGTGATCAGCAGACTATACATGTACAGTGTACATGTTACATGTTCCTTCGATACACACACAGGGAATGTACATGTACACATTTACAGAAGTCTTTGAGATACTGAAGGTACATGTACAAGAACATTGTTTGGCTTAATAATCTGGTAGTTCTACCTATTCTCTTTTCATACTGGTCCTACATGTACATGTACAATCAAAGCGTAAATGTTGAATGTTACACTTTTCTGACCATACTGTAAATGTAACCAAGAATATATCTTGTTTCAGCTCTGATTAAATGGTCTCCCTGTATAACAAGTGATTCATTGAGTCAGATTTTCATTGGTTGACCTAAAGCTCCTGTTTTCCATGTACATGTAAACACACTGGCCGGTATTCTGAAGTCGTGTCTAAGTTGTGTTTAACTAAACAGTTGTCTAAAGTCCTGTCTAAGTCCCGTCTAACTTTAGTCACGAGGTCGTGACTAACTTTTTCGTATTCTGAAGTCGTGATTAAGTCAAGTTAAACGCGAAGTCCTGTCTAAGTCCTGTTTAACTTTAGACGACTGCGAGGGGTTGTTTAAGTCCTGTTTAAGAGCGCGATTCTGCTGCTTTTCAACGTATACGGTACACTCTACTTGCTGACCCCGAACTTGCGGGGGAGAACGATCGTACGTGCATCCTCTAAAATTTCAAATACGTTTTGCAGGATTTTTTTCTCGCGTAGCCCGATTTTTTTTCTCGATAATATTAGCTATTCTTATCTAATGGTGATGTCTTGGAAATTCCATAATCTATACTAAACTATCCATTCTGTTGGCCTGCCAAATCAGGAACCTTGTTATAAAGAGGTTCCACTGTATTTACATTTGTTTATTTTTTTTATATTTTACTTTCCCTTTTGGAAATGCTTGTGTGGATATTAGAGTAAATAGAATGATTGTAACTTTTATTAGAAAATGGCAACATGAAAGAAACTAACACACCGTTTAAAGTTCAATTTTGCATTTAAATGCAAACAATTTATTCAAACTGTCAAAGAAGATTCAATGATCTCGAGCTTCTTCAAGAGGTACTTCTTCTCCAGATGGTAAAGTTCCATCCTGGCCTTGTGCTCCTCCTCTTTTTGTTGTCGCTCCTCCTCCATGTTTTGTAGCTTAGCCTCGTGCTCTTTTTCCCCCCACTCTCTTAAGGCATCATGGACAACAGTCTGCGATGGTACAGGGGAAGGACTATCACGAAATCTCTTGGATGGGGTTGACCTGTGAATTAAAAAAAGAAAAAGAAAATAGGATTTGTCCATTAACATTTAGCATTTGAATCAACAGCATTAACCAATCAATACATATCCACATTTATTTTCGTTAATAAGACCCTGACATTGGCATGAAATTACGTAATGTATTTATTACAATAAGAACACCAACATTATCATTATTGTGAATATGATTATATGGATGGTGTTACCATTATTTCTACATCATTACATGAAGATATTTATGGGCGAATTAGTTGTGTGACTTTGATGCGTTACTGAATCAATTTCTGAGAAATTAAATACCCCGAAACTGTAAACACACCTATCGAGATGAAGTGAGCTATGACTGCTTGTAGATGGAGTGGCATCGGGCTGCTGGGCAGTGACAGGGTACACGGTAGGGGGGTAACAATTTGCCTCCAGGGGAGCGGTAGCTCCTGCAGCTGCCGGAGAGTCCAAACTGTATATAAAGTAAAGATTATAAACAGCACTAAATAATCATTTTTGTTTAAACGTGTCAATTATAGAATCAAAACCCTCCCATTTATGGTAGAATAAAAGAAGATTACCAGGGCTGGATTCAAACTCACAAAAAACACGCACACATGCACACACACACAAACGGGTAAAAACTATTTTTTGAAACTTTATATGAAAGGTTTGTTTACTTTGGCATTGGGCGTGGAAGCGGCGTTGTGCAAGGGCGTTTCTCCCCGACGACGAGGCATTCTGCCGTCACAGCATCGGGATTGTTCTCCGTGATGTGGGAATCGTCGTCGAATGGATTTCGCATTTCAACGAACTCCGTTGGGACGAGCCTCTTTACTTCTTTTGCCATCATGGACGGCTCGGCTGGCGGCGGACCTCCCCCCGTCTTCCCTGTTTGGGTCCGGAACGAAGACCATTCGGCCTTCGCCTGCAGCTTAATTCGCCGCCACTGGTCTTTGAGCTCTTTCTCATCCCTTTTGTCGCCGTACCTAATAATAAAACAAACAAAGCAGTTGTCAATATTCAATCGTAATCAACGAGGTGGTTGCTAAATGAGGGTCTTAGCCCCACCTAGTCCCGGGCTGTTCAGACACGAAGTGGGCTAGCCCTACCTAAAGTACGGGTTAGCTCTGCCCCCTGGACCCCCAGGGGCCCTAAGGCGCTCGCCGGCACAACGTCTTCAATTTTTATGTCAATTCTGCCTCCCCCCCTATCAATATACCCTGGCGCAGGCGCCGCCCCTGCCTAGATCTATAGATCTATAGATCTAGATCTAGATCTAGCTACGGGGCTAAGCAAAGTACGGCCTTCGGAGCTAAGCAAAACAAGTGTGAAAAGCATATTATTATGAGTAGCTGCTGCAAATTTAGCCTAGATTATTACATATTCAGAACCATGAATGATTGAATTCAACAATGTTATGAAATGTTTAATCTAGACTAGTAGTAGTAGTAGTAGATTGAATTTCAGTAACATTTTCGTAGTTCATACATATCTTGTAGAGAAGTCCGTTAAGACTTTCTTCCAGACCGCTTTCTTCGCTGACGTAGCTGCAAAGGTGTTGCTTTTCAGCTCTACCACGTCAATGATGTCATCGCCAGCCAAGAGACCTAACAGATATGACTTCTCTGCAGCATCCCAATTTGCCTTTCTTTTAACCTTCTGTCCGGCTTCGGAGTCGCCCATTTTACCAGGTCTCAATGATGTGAATGTACTGCCCTGGACGTGCGGGTTAATTTTTGCGCATTCGGTCTATCGTCTGCGGGGATGTCGTAATCAACGCCTACTGAGCATGCGCAGAAGTCCTGACTAAAGTTAAACACGACTTCGTAGTTAAACACGACTTAGACAGGACTTAAACAGTTGTTTAGTTAGACGCGACTTAGACACGACTTCAGAATACGAAATTTAGTTAGACAGGACTTAGACGCGACCTCGCGTTTAAGTCCTGTCTAACTAAACAGTTGTTTAACTTTAGTCATGACTAAGTTAGACACGACTTCAGAATACCGGCCACTGTGTATTGCATTAGTGTATCACTCATACAGCTCAAATGTTTTCAATGAATGATGGCCACTAATAATGCCGAGACATTTATACCCCAAACGGTTACATCTTGCACAAATGTGATCACATTACATATCCTTGAATTGAATGTCCCAACTATTGCAAAATTATAATACATTTTTGTTATGATCATTGTTTGTAGATTTGTAGATTTTATTCAACTCTGTCATCATTGTAAGCCATCACAATAATGGTCATATTGTACATGCCTATATGCATGTACCTTATAAAGAGACCTCCATTGTTTTTATACTAACAGGTTAGCATACGTATAATGTAAGTGGATACCTGTGTATTCATGGTCGATATTCTGTGACTCAGTTGCATATTTCACACAAAATGTGAAACTTGTGACCTTTTTGGTCAGTCCATGGTCATGTAGATGAAAGGTCATGCTTGTATACAGAGGTCTGACTCATTGTGTGTCTGCTTTGATATTGAGAGAACAATAGCAAGGAAGGGGTGAACGGGGGAATGGGGAGAGGAGAGGAAAAGTGTTGCGAGAACCCCGTTCATACTTGCCTATCTGCAAAATCAATGTGACGTATGCCTTATCGATAGCTGCTTATTGAACATGGGGTAATGGGGAGAGGAGAGGAAAAGTGTTGCGAGAACCCCGTTCATACTATGCCACCTATCTGCAAAATCAATGCGACGCATGCCTTACCGATCGCTGCTTATTGAACACGGGGTAGTGGGGAGAGGAGAGGATAAGTGTTGCGAGAACCCCGTTCATACTATGCCACCTATCTGCAAAATCAATGCGACGCATGCCTTACCGATCGCTGCTTATTGAACATGGGGTAATGGGGAGAGGAGAGGAAAAGTGTTGCGAGAATCCCGTTCATACTATGCCACCTATCTGCAAAATTAATGCGACGTATGCCTTACCGATAGTAGCTCATTGAACATGGGGTAATGGGGAGAGGAGAGGAAAAGTGTTGCGAGAACCCCGTTCATACTATACTCACCTATCTTCAAAATCAGTGCGATGTATGCCTTACCGATCGCTGCGTATTGAACACGGGGTAGTGGGGAGAGGAGAGGAAAAGTGTTGCGAGAACCCCGTTCATACTATGCCACCTATCTGTAAAATCAATGCGACGTATGCCTTACCGATCGCTGCGTATTGAACACGGGGTAGTGGGGAGAGTAGAGGAAAAGTGTTGTGAGAACCCCGTTCATACATGTACTCACCTACATGTATCTGCAAAATCAATGCGACGTATGCCTTACCGATCGCTGCTTATTGAACACGGGGTAGTGGGGAGAGGAGAGGAAAAGTGTTGCGAGAACCCCGTTCATACTCACCTATCTGCAAAATCAATGCGACCGTTGCGACGTATGCCTTACTGATAGCTGCTTATTGAACACGGGGTAGTGGGGAGAGGAGAGGAAAAGTGTTGCGAGAACCCCGTTCATACTATGCCACCTATCTGCAAAAAAACACACGACGTATATGCCTTACCAATAGCTGCTTATTGAACACAGGATAATAGGGAGAGGAGCGGAAAAGTATTGCGAGAACCCCGTTCATACTATGCCACCTACCTGTATCTGCAAAATCAATGTGATGTACCGGTATGCCTTACCAATATAGCTACTCATGGAACATGAGTCACTCAAATCATGCAGTATTTGGGACCTCCTTTTTTCATGTAGGAAAAATACTGAATTACATGCATCTCGGTTAGGGAACCTTTTAACTTTTCATACGGTAGGCCAGACACCCCTCTGCATTAATTTGGAGGGCATATTTTTTATCTGGTCTCAACACAATGTGTTGGATATCATTGCCTATAACTGTCTACATGATTGTTATTTCTGATAAATAAATCTTCTTTCTTTCAATTTTTGGAATGAGTAACAAGCTAACATTTAACGTTATTTACCATTGCTTGTATAAAACTTTAAACTTTTAACATGATCTTGTCATTCTACATTTTGTAGGGTATAACTTGTCATACATGTTCCAGTTGTAATAAAGTTGTTTAGGTCAAGATATAAGCTTTTGGTTGAAACCAGAAACAATATCCTTGTTGAGACAAAAGGGAGGCAAACTTGAGTTTGTAAAGAGGTGTTTTACACAATAAATAAGAGCTCGCTCACAATATGCAGGAAGTGACCGTTCTGGGGATAGTATTTCAATTGTGGTCACTTGTGTTAATACTATCTATTGCTCTTTAATTGATTTGTAGTTACTCTAACTCCCATATAAAAAAACTGTACAGATTTGCATGCCACTCCGCCGATAGTGCAAATGTGCGAACGAGCAGCATAAAGAGTTACCAGTAATCAAACTGCATCTCCAAAAAAGCCAAAAATGTTGCGGCTTATGCATCAAGCTCTGGCATATGGCATGTGGCACTTAATTTGCCAATTGCAACACATGGGCAGAGCTGCCAAGTCCCCCTGATTTCGCAGGAGACTTCCTAATAATAGACCAATATTACTGCTTTGGATTTCATCAAATCATCCAATCTCCCTGATTATTGATAGATTATAGCCATTACATGTAGGTTGTATGCATTTGACAGACATCTCCCTGATTTTTGACAAAATTTCCTTACATCTTCCTGATTGTTGAATTTCATTGTTGGTAGCTCTGCACTTGTATTGCTTAGCAGGATTCATTATTGCGTGTTTGCTCATGCTAGGGATGTGGAGAGAGTTGAACTCTCCAAGACACTGTTGATATTACAGCATTTTTGGTGTACATGTATGAACAGTGTTTTTAGAAGCTCACTGGAAACTTTCTTACCGACGTGCATCGGTAATAAAGCGTTTTTCATGATTATGGTACATATAAAACCTATTTTTTTTTTTTTTTTTTTAATGGTATAGAGGGTCTTTCCCATCGCAGTCCAGAGACTGAATTAAGAGGGATGTTACAATGTGAGCCCTGGTCGCTGGATACAAGAACATATCATGCACACATATGTGCACCATCTCCACTCCCTGGGGAGTTTTCCTTGCCCGCTGCACAATATAGGCGTCAAGATCATTCACATAATCATCCACCTCCTACCAGGTACCCATTTATACTCCTGGGTATCTTGCTGAAGGACACAAGTGCCATGGGTGGCAGACATGCCAACCAGTACGATTTTGTCGTATTTAGTATGATTTTTATGCCTCCGCCACGAAGTGGCCGGAGGCATTATGTTTTCGGGTTGTCCGTCCGTCCGTCCGTCCCGAATCCGTTTAGGCAATATCTTGAGAACCGTCAAGCAGATTTGCTTCAAACTTGGTTCATGTATGTATTGCATAAAACGAATGAAGTGTGTAAAATTGGGGTCAAATCTGATTGAGGTCAAAGGTCAAAGGTCAATGAACTTTGTAAAAATTGCCCAAAAATGACCTTTTCCACAATAAATCCAAATCCAATGATGCAATTGTAATTAAACATGGTACAAGTATGGATCACTACTTGGGGATAGACTGGTGACATTTTTGGTAAAATTCCTGAAAGGTCAGAGGTCAAAGGTCAATGAAATATGTGAAAATTTGCCAAAAATCTACCTTTTTCACAGTAAATCCAAATCCAAGGATGCAATTTCCATTAAACATGGTACAAAGATAGGTCATTACTAGTGGATAGACTGGTGACATTTTTGGTAAAATTCCTGAAAGTTCAGAGGTCAAAGGTTAATGAACTTTTCCAAAATTGGCTAGAAATTGCCCCAAACTTTAAATTTTTCACAATAAATCCAAATCCAATGGTGCAATTCCAACCAAACATAGTGAAACGATGGATCACTACTTGGGGGTAGACTGGTGACATTGTTGGTGAAATTCCTGGAAGGTCAGAGGTCAAAGGTCAATGAACTTTGCAAAAATTGATATTTTTCACAATAATTCCAAATCCAAATCCAATGTCACAATTCTAACTAAACATGGTACAGAGATGTATCACTTCATGGAGGTAGACTGGTGAAAGTTTAGGTAAAACTCCTGAGAGTTCAAAGGTCAAAGGTCCATGAACTTTGCCCAAAATTAGCTAAAAATTGCCCCCAAAGTGTTTTTAAAATATATCCAAATCCAATGGAGCAATACCAACCAAACATGGTGCAAAGATGGATCACTGCTAGACTGATGACATTTTTGGTGAAATTTCTCAAAGGTGGGGGATCAAAGGTCAATAAACTTTGCCAAAATTGGCTAAAAATTGCCCCCAAATAGATATTTTTCATATTGAATCCAATACTGATGATTCAATTCAAACCAAACCTAGTTACAGAGATGTATCACTTTATTGAGGTAGACTGGTGAAGTTTAGGTAAAATTCCTGAAAGGTCAAAGGTCAATAAACTTCACCCCAAATTGGCTAATTTTAAATAAACTTGATGCAAAGATGGATTTAGACAGACTGGTTAGATTGGAAGTCAAAGAAATAAGAGGTCAAAAGTCAATGAACAAACTTAGCTAAACTTGAAAAAAGAAAATGTGATATTTTCATTTCACATAGGAGCAATGGTACATTGCCCACCAAACATACACTTTTTCTGAGAATAGCAAGGAGGCGGAGGCATATTTATCGACTGCGTGGCAGTCGAATTGCTCTAGTTAGAACTGAATACGACAGTACGATTTTCCTTTGAAAAA
The DNA here is from genome assembly GCA_963669155.1 of Arbacia lixula. Classification (NCBI taxonomy): domain Eukaryota; kingdom Metazoa; phylum Echinodermata; class Echinoidea; order Arbacioida; family Arbaciidae; genus Arbacia; species Arbacia lixula. The sequence goes on from OZ022594.1 coordinate 13,431,787, forward strand.
TACGATTTTCGACAAAAAAGAAAAAAAAAAGATTTTTTTTTTATTTTTTTTTTTTTTTTTTTTTTTTTTATTTTGTGTGTGTGCCATATTCAATGGCGAAATGCCCATTCTGTTTTGTAAAGTATCCTACCAGCATCTCACATTAGCAATTTGGGGATGTTCATTGGTTCATCGAGCACACCAGTCATGACAAAATCATGCATATTCAACCAATGCTCCATAAAAAATGCCCGATGTAGGAACTGTAAGAGACATTGATCCGTTTTTTTTTTAATACATTTTTTGTTGGTAAAATACAACATTTTGGATTAAAGAATACAGTTTTTGAACTCCAGAAGTTGGCAGGTCTGGTTTAGGTGACTTCGCTGATCTTTATTCTAAGATCCACATAGATGCTCTCATACTATTGTGATAGCATGTGTTGCCACTTTTTACTTTTTTACTTCGCTTTACAGCGAAGATGTCCCATTATTGGTAATACTGTAATCGATATGGGATGAAAAGAGTGAAGATCAGATGAAAGAGCAAACATTTAACTTTCCCATTGTTACCAGTAAAACATTTTTCTAACATTTTCCTGGCTTGGGGCCAACAGGCCACTGGTCATGTTGAGTTTTCGTGAAAATCTGATTTTTCACTCAAAAATACGATTTTTGAGGATATTCAGTCTGATTTTTTGTGTCAAGAGGTTGGCATCTCTGGGGTGGGATTGAACCTGGGACTTTGAGATCTTCAGTTACAGTACACAACCACCACACCACGACACCTCCACACCTCCACAAACCTATATGAACGGGGC